>WYDI02016468.1:0-19344 GCA_009867235.2 Psittacus erithacus
CATTAGGGACTGTAGTGATAGGACAAGGGGTAATGGGTTCAAACTTAAACAGGGGAAGTTTAGATTGGCTATAAGGAGGAAGTTCATTACTGTAAGGTTGGTGAGGCACTGGAATGGGTTGCCCAAGGAAGTTGTGAATGCTCCATCCTTGGCAGTGTTCCAGGCCAGGCTGGACAGAGCCTTGGGTGACGTTGTTTAGTGTGAGGTGTCCCTGCCCATGGCAGGGAGGTTGGAACTGGATAATCTTAAGGTCCTTTCCAACCCTAACTATTTTATGATTCTATGATTCTCTAATGCAACTGCAGCTAGTCTACCACAGACTCAAGTACCAGTGAATCAGGATCATAACCAATTTCTTATGCCCTTGTTTTCTCTGGACCCCGTCTCTGTGTTATTCATTAAGGGTAGTGTGTATCTGAAACTGCATCCAGCTGGCTCTTTCAGTGGTCATTTTTGTGTGTGTGTACAGCTGTTTATATTTTCAGATGCCTATATTTTACACATGAAAATATAGATGTGGAAAGGACTGGATTTTCTAAGTTTGTTTTTTTTTTTTGTTGTTGAATTCATGCTGATGTAGTTTATTTGGCATAGATTATCTAGTTGAGATACACAGTAATGGATGCTGATAAATTCCTGAAGAACCAAAGAGCGCTGAGTCTGTCTCCTTATAAAAAAAAAGTATTCACTAAGGTGGTATGAAATTTTTATGTTTTAATAGATCTACAAAGATATTTTGTGCTTTGATAAGAGCGTCCAATGGAAAACATTTTGTACACACTGCCTCTCCATAGACAGGATAATCTTTGCACTTTGATATGATCATTGTGGCCTTTAACAGCATCAATATTAGGTAGAGTTAAACCAAGACTCCCAGGATTATGTGCACTTGGATTTATTGCATTTATCCTGATCCTCCCCCAGGCACAAGTTTCCAGTGAAGAGTAGGTATAATCTGTCATGTTTCAACATGTTGCTTTGACTAAACAAGGTGGGATGCCAGGAATGTGACATGTGTCTGTTCTGAAGTTTGGAAATACCCAGTAACACTTTGCAATAGTTCAATACTCAGGTGATTGTGAAGTACCAGTAGAACTCTTTTTAAATTGTCTTGAGTCTAGGCCATGTTTTGTATTAAATATCTTCAAAAGAAATCCATCTAGAGGTAAATGATGGGTAAGAAAGTGGGAATATTGGGTTCAAGAGTTTAAAAATAAAGGTTTTTCAATTCTGAACAAGGTTTGATTTGACCACAAACTATGTATAAACATAAACCCAGACACTGCAAAAAATAAAAGTCTATAAAGGCCAAACTTTCCAAAGAGAGAACCCAAGATAAGAAATAAATAAGTTTACAAATATATTTTCTAACTACATGCTATGTCCTGGCAGCAGATATTCATCTGACTATACTATTTTTCAATCAAATCCCAAAGTTTTTGTCATACTCTTTGACTGCCCTCTTCTAAGGTCTATAAAGATGCCCTACCTAGACCAAATCTTAATGGGACCTATGGGTTGCAACCTGTCAAGTTACCAGCAAACACCAGTCTGGTTGTTTCACACTCTGGTGCATAAAAAGTCCCCAGTTTGTATACAAAAGACAGTGTTTTGAGGCCCAGCCTGCAGCTCCCTAGCTTCAGTTTCTGCATGAGCAAGATGCAGTCTACTGATATATAAACATTGGCAGTCACCACTCCATGGCAGGATCTCAGCAACCAGTAACAGGTTGGATAAAATTTGTTAGTAACTCAAAGGTGCTGTGATACTTTTTTGTAGAAGTGTAAATAGCTTAAAATAGTACATCTCTAAATTAATTTATTTGCTGCAAATCAGTGCAACAGCCACCAGCTGCAGGAGTAGCTTTATGAAATAACCATAATGACAAACAAATCTAACATACACTGGAAAAGGTGACCTATGCATAAATCTTTAATTCTAGTTCTTTTTTTTTTCAGTTTGTGGTAATGTATTTATTTATTGCCAGAGATGCAATAAATAGTGGTACTGTGAAACAAAATGAAATCTACTTCTAATATATTTTCAAAGTCCCAGTAGCGTAGGATTTGAATCACAAAATCAAGAAAAAAAAATGAAAAGCAAAGAAAATATATATATACACACATAAAAATTAGTGTACTTTGGTTTCCCCCCCTGTGGATGAGATTAATAGTAGGAAAGCAAATGTTAACTTGCTAGAAAAAGTGACCAGTCATCCATTGAATATCATCTTTTCAACTGAAGGGGAAATAGCTTTCCTTTTAACTAAAACTACTTCTTTTATTTGTGTTAAACATATGCATTAGCTCAGTCAATTCTCTGCAGCAGGTCATAAATTAAGTATGAAATAAAGTAAAAGAAAAATCCATGCACAATGCACACAAAGAATACAAAGAACTTTGTGGAATTACTGCTGAATTCTTTTAGTCACTGTTATATCAACTCAGATGAAAACAAAAATCCTCACTACATATTTTCTTCAATAAGACAATTAAAAGCTTAAGGCAGGAAGCTTTGTTCAGTTCTTTGGACATAGCACCAGTCATTAGGATGGCCTGAATTATGTTCCTGAGTTACCCAGTCATGTGCCACTGTACCTGGGATGTGTAACTATATTTCTGTTTTATCTTGTAATACTTCCTAGGCTGCCACTGGTGTTTGGCGCATGTCATCCATTGCAATGGCAATGGCAATCCTCTAGAGATTTTATTCACCACATTGCAACAAAAAATGGTAAGTTCTAGTCCTCAAATGTAATACTTCCACAGAAAAGTATTTTAGCTTAAGAAATGGCAAGGACTCTACAGCTGAAGATCAGAATGTTTTCTTCCATAGTATTAAAGCTGTTTTAATGCAGGGCAGTCAGTGTGGTGCAACTTTTCTTTTTCCCTTGTTCTGTAACTGCAGAGTTCTGACTTCGTAGAAACCTTCCCCAGAATGGAAGGCAGAACCCACAATGCTGGTAGTCTGTTTTCTGTGTAGTCTTGGTGACTAATAAACTGCCTTCAGCTTTGGCTGAACTGTGCATTTTCTGAAGCTCCGTTACCAAAGGAATGTAAGCATAGTAAAGGTTGTGCAGCAAAGCTATGGGGACAGACACCTACCTCCCAGGCAAAGAATCTCTATTAACACATTCATTAACAGCTAGTCATATGATAGCCACAGTGTCAGCATTTTAGAGAAAAAGTAGTAAGATATTTCTCTTAAAACCGAAATGTTCAAGTTCAGTTTCCCCACTCTAAAACTGTGCCTTCTTTTAGCACAACTGTTTTTACAATTATAGCTTCAACAGTGTATACAATTCTGTTTAAAACTGATGAACTTGAATTGCTCCCTATTGTGTGCCTACGGCTGCACAAGCTGGCATGTACCAGCTTACATTTCATGAGCATGTAGGGTGAAGATCTTTAATGTAAAAAGATACTGTGAATGAAGATGGTGTTATCAAGAAAGAGTCTTAATTTGTCTACTAGCCAGTCTAACTATTACAAGTACTGAATATTAATATAACTGGATTACATATGAATCTTCCAACATTTGTAATATCTAATTTTATAGTAAATATTTGGAAAGTGGTTATAGATTTTGCTCAGTATTTTAATGATAAGCATTGAAGTCTATCTCACTTCTGGAGAGAAAGCTGTTTCATTCAACAGCTAATGTTGTAGTAATCCAACAGTAATTAACGAAGTAGAAATGGTCACTGTTGAACAATATTTTTGTAAAGTAATCCTTCCCTTCCCTGGGACATGCCAAGTTATTTCCACTCTCAGTTAAATTATCTACAGAAATTTTACAGACTTAGAGGAACTGATAGTATTAGTGAAAAATCTGTTACTGTCTTTTGCTAAGTCTGTCTTTTTGGTGTTTTACATTTGTCATGACCTATTTTAAGCAGAAGGTTTTAATGATGATAATAGGGTTGGGGCCAGGGAAAAATGTTTCAAAACATTTTAGTTTGACAATTTTTGTCTTGGCCTAAGTAGCTGTTGAAACATGTCCAACTTTGTGTAATCAGATAGCTTTGTGCTAAATATTATGTGATTAATGTGATCTTATTAACTTCTATTCTTCATCTCAGTTTCAAAGGCAGTAATTGCAGAAAGGGACTTGCCATAATCTCAGAGATACAATGGACACTATTTATTTATTTATTTATAAAGCCAGATATCCTGCCTTACCATCTGGCATTTAACAGAAGACACTTAGGTCTATTCAAGACTGGACTGTGTTCAAAGGAATTTTATATAGTGACATGACTAAAAGACAGGGAAAACAAGTTGAACTAAGTTGAACACAGAACCAGAGGAAACTTTCATTGTTGAGAGACTTGCTTAATGGAAAGCAAAGTAGGTAAGGGTATGGTTACTATCACAAAGGGTTTTGTTTGTTATTTTTAACACTTTTTTCCTCAGACTTCACTCAAGAAAGCTGATCAATAAATGTCACATCTAAAGTCCCCTAGGAGGTTTGATTGCAGACCCCAGAACTTGCAAGTGAGAGAACCCTTTTTTTACAAGTATTTCTTCACCTGCCTCAGAAAGCATGTCTGCAGGAAGAGCTGTGTGCAATTCCAATTCCTTTCATGGTGATCCAGTATCAGTTCCTTTCCCACAGGGCCAATGTTCCTCAAAGCAGCATATATGCTCCTTGAATTCCCTTAAAAATATAAAGCCCTGGTCATTCCCTTCTCAGCGTTAGTTCATGACACTTGTTCTGCCACCTGTAGTAAAAGAATTTTTTCCTTTCCTTTCTTTATGGATAGACCCTACTGTGGCACACAGGGATGCCTCTTCAGTTAGTTCTCAGAGAAATAAAATGGACCAAGTCACGTATAAACAAAAGGCAAAGTAAAGAAATGACATCTGAATGGTGTGTGCGCTGCTGTTGGCTACGCAGAAAGAAGGTTTGAGGGGAAAAAAACTTTAATGTCATTGGAATGTGAAAGGATATCAGGGAAATTCATTCAAGTGCCAAGTAGAAGAATAAATATTTTCGAAGTCTAGAAGTCTGACTACACTAAAGCTAGAGTTATATTTGGCTTTTATTGTTTTTTCCTTCTCAAGATCAGGATTGTTTTCTGATGGCGTAGCCATTGGACTGTGATCCACATTGAATGAAAAAAATATCATGTTAAAGGAAAAAAATAAACATACAATGAATTGAAAATTAATCTTGTATTCATTTTAGTCATATATTGATTGGCCATTGATAGTGACGGTTTATAGTCATCATATGATTTGGCCTTGTTTTAGGAGTTTTTGATAGAAGCTAACATGCTGAAAACTCTTAGTTGAATATTGCATAATATAAACACTAAATAATACTACGATGCTATTGGCTGGAGTAAGCCTATTTAAATTTAGATCTTTATCTGCGTAGATTTTTAGTTGTGTTTTTCACTCTACTATTGCAGTGCTTCAATTATTGACTGTCATCCTGTGTTAGTGATCACTTGTGCATATGAACATAAGGAAAAAAGAGGAAAAGACCAGTGTCATTTTCATGTCATATTTATGAGGTTCATCAAGAATGTAGTATGAATCATATACAGAAACAGTGAGGACTTTATTATTTACAAAGCTATTCCAGCTCCAAATTACCATTGGTATCTACAGGCTAGAGATCAATTAGAGATCAACTGTCTTCTCTCTGTCTTAAACTTTTCATATTGCAGCCTCTCAAAGTTTTCTAGGTTGGAATAAGTATTTTAGAACTTTGGAAGCAGAAATGTGTATCTAAAAACTAAGATATACCTATATCTCAGCAAAGTTCAGAGTCACCAACAATGGAGTAAATGACTATCATCAGAAAAGGATTACAGGAATTAATTTTTTCTGTTCAATTTTGTAGGTTGCAACCAAAAGATGGGTGGGCAGATGAAAAAACAATAGCAATGGCAATATCATAGGAACAGATGGTACTGAGCAACTCTAGAAATCAGACCTTGAGTCTAGACCTGAAAAAAATAATAATATCTGCATGTTGTAAATCATTATTTTATAAAAAAATTTTTCTTGCAGTGCTGTTGAGGACATTTCTGCACATGAAGTAAAAAAAATAATACAAAGCTTTAAGTTTAGTCTACCTTTATAACAGCACACCATAAGATGCCATGTGCAGTGCATGTGGAAAGGTAAACCAGTTCTGTGAACCTCAGGAGTAAAGGTATGTATTCATAAGCATAATGTATTGGCATTTTTATCTGTTACATAACTCTGTATAGATATGGGGCACTTCTGTAACACTTGTTATATGGAATGATTTGGGAATGTCAGTGGACGTATCTGGGTTTGAATTGGCTTGCATATGGACAGATAGAGACTATAGGCAATACTGCCAGTGAGCTGGCGTATCCATAATCCACATTATGATACCAGGTAGACTACCAGCTTCCCAAGAAGGATGAGACCCTTGTATCCAGCCCGCCTGCCCTCCCTGGGCAGCCTGTCAAGTTGGAGGGAGTTCACCCAACCTATTCAGGGACCCTATGAGCAGCACCACACTGACAGAGGTCAGGGAGACCAGGCTACCAGCTTCCCAAGAAGGACGAGACCCTTGTATCCAACCCGCCTGCCCTTCCTGGGCAGTCCCACCAAGTCAGAGGGTGTTCACTCAACCTATTCAGGGACCACACTAGCAACACATTAAGCCAAATCCCTCATATCGACTATGGAGTTTCCAGAAACTTATATATATAAGAAATTTATTACATATACTCGTGACAGGATACAGATTCGAGATAGCTGGTGATAGTGACTGACTGCGAAAACGGATTTGATTTACAATAATATACAATCAAAACTGATCAGTGATAACACTAAACAGCTAGCAAGATGTTAGTAAGTAAATGTGCATAACACAGAGCTCTTACCCAATAGGCATCCCTATGGGGGGGAGAAGAGGAGTCCACTCCGTCGACATTTTGATGGAGAGCTTCTTCTCAAATATCTCCCTTCTCTTTCGCCAATTTATCCTATTTCTTTACTTTTAGGTGAGCTTGAGTTACTCTAGTCATACATAATCATCAGATTTCACAAGCATAGGAGGAGTTATTACAATTAATTCCAGGAACTCATTAATACCATTCCCCTCCCCTTTGTGTCTGCACACTGCCATCTGGTGGTCTTCGGCCAGGGTCTTCTGGATGAAGTAAGAGGTCTTCCTCGCTATGCACTTTTCACCCTTGGCATGGTTTCCCCAGCTAGCAATCTTGAGTCTTTCAGAAACTTGTTGGCACAAGTTCCTATCAGATATTCATCTTCCTGAGAGAAAGGGTCCCTGATTTTAAACAATGTGCTTCGGTTACCTATTCTATTCTGTGTTATAGTTTACCAAGAACAGAACATACCTGTATTCTATTGTGTTAAGACAATGCATAGTTTCACTAGCAAGAGCAGAACATACCTGTTCTTTATTCTAAGTTAAGACAATTCATAGTTTGAAGAAAACTCTTAACTCTTTCCTTGGTCCATTACTATGATGAGCAAAGCTCAGCTACAGGACATGATTTCACCATCATTGCTGAGACAGCAGTTGCGATCCACCTTTCTTGATGGCAACTATGTGGTTATCTTTACTTCTGATAACACGGATGAGCCATGGTACCTCCGTACCACTCTACTCCCCATTTCAGGGATATTGCACCGCATTCTTACAGACCTTGTCTGTTTCCCTGGAAGCAGCAACTGTCAAAGCTGCTCTAATATTACAGCCTCTGAGCTGAACTTTGCAAAGCCATATTTCTTCATTTTCCCCAATCTCAGTTATTTTCCTACACTATGTGTTAGCAGTGACTGTGGGATACCCACAACTCACTCTGCAAAGGAGACCTTCCCTCAAGGAAGCATGCAGTCAAGAAATCCTCTGAACTCTGGTCTTGGTAATGAGTTTGAGTTAAGTAACCTCACTGAGTGCTTCCAGCCAAGATACAGCTTTCTTCCTTGGGGCTGATTTATTCCTACATAGTTTGTTCCAGATGATAGAACTGCAAGGTTGGTAGATGACTGGCCTGGAGCTGATTTCTGCTGAGTATTCCTCTGCTTCAGGCCCTACTCACTCACCACTTTGCTACTATGTTCTTTGTCTTTTTTCCGAGGAAGCACTACCTGATGTGGTACTATCAGAGAGTAGAGCACCAGAATACCTGCCTTGATGTCAGAAAGAGTACAGATTAGGGACTTGCTGGCCGTGGTCTTTCCTAGCAAGCGAAAAGAGCCAGAAACAATTCTTCAAGCCTTAGGCTGAGTACAGCAACAGCCCCTATGTCCAGAAAGTTAAATTCACTGTTCTTCAAAACAGAGAGGCCACTTCTGAGCTGCTGAAAGACATGTTACTGCTCCATGCTGGCACCTGAGCTATGCTAGAGCTCTGTCCAGGAGAATGCTTGCTGGCCTGGGCCAAAACGTACCAATAACTTAACAGTATGGACAATTGCCTGCTGAGGTTCAGGTTCCTGCCCTGGCTATGTTCATCTTACTGTCATAAATACAGCTTCCCTGCCTAGAGGTGCTCTTGGCATAGGACTGGCTTTCAGAACTTTTTCAGTTAATTAGGCTCCTTGACATCTACTGTAGGACGTCATGCCTCTATATGAAACTCAGTGTTGAAATCTATTTCATTGCTGCGAAGTAAACAGAAGAATCATCTGCCCAAACCTGCTCTAAAAGCTACCTGGGCTCTCTACTGCTTATGGCCTCTGACCTTCATACCTTTTATGAGTGAAGGATGAGCACAGTATAGCAGAGTTGTGCATGAGTCACAGAGTTGTGCCATGCCTCACACACAACTCTGCCTCCTCTGTAGGTCCTCTATACTAGACTGGCAGATGAAGCAGGCTCTAGCTCTTCTGGCTTTATGCTAACAGGCAGCATTGTTTTCCCTGCTGGGTAATCAAATATTGCCTAGGGCTGGAGAATAACACACTATCTGGCATTTTTGCTTACCCTCAATTCTTCACAGCAAGTATCTGTGAAATAATGGAAAGTGTTATGGAGCAATTTGATTTCATGATTCGCTAATACTGATGGCAAAGCATTCCCTAATTATATAATAAACATCTGTTCTGCTTGATTAAGTATCCTCAGAACAGAGCCATTGCAGAGAGTTGTCTTTCACTTGCTTAAACAATACAAACATCTTAATTTTATTTTTTTATAGTGGTCTCTGCAGTGTGTGCTGACCTTCATTTGACAGAACTGAAATGACAGCAAGGAAAATAAATTATTGAAATGAAAAGGTGGTTTGTAAAGCCTTTAAACTGTCCATTGAGCTGAAGCACAGTATCTCACTGAGATCTAGAGGCTACCATGTAATCTTTTGGAAAATTCTTAAGCTTTTGAAAAGCTTAGGTGTGATTTGTACATTTCCCTGAGATTTGTAACCATAGCTAAAATGGTAGCAAGTTTCTAGCTCTAAATACCCCAAAGGAGAAGGGGTCAATTCTTTGAATCTTGAGCTTTCTTCTTGCAAAGACTGAAGCCATGAGAGGAACTAAAAAAACCCAAACCAAACCACAAAAACCACCCCACAAACCACAGGAGCTGTTTACAACATTGAAATGCACCTCACACTGTTAGATCAATTGACTGTAATGGTGGAAATCTTTTATAGAGAAGCCTGCAACAGCCCTGCTAGAACAAGTTACTGATGCAACAGGGTTGGAGTATTTATTCTTTTAAGTGCTTCAACAGGAAAGCCCTGTGTCCTGAAAGCAAAGAACAATCAATAACTCATCAGATGTAATGTAAAATGGAACTAATGTTCAATCAATTAGGTACCATAACAATTCATGAAAGTACCAATTAGAAATAAAAATATTTTAAGTAATTAAGCAACCTTTTAAAAGCACTTGAGGATGGGAACTATTCTGTTTTCACAAGTGGTGTATTCTGACAAGAAACTCTTGTCAATAGCTGCCAGAGATGCATGGCTTCTGATGTTAAATTGGGTTATTTTCACAAACAACACCTCAGTATAAGAAGTCTAGCATATTGAGTTCATTTAGATATCTCAGTGAAAAAATTGTAATCTTCATTTAAATACATATCTGGGGTTCCCGTTTTTCACAGACCTGCATGCATGAGAATCACAATGAAGACAGAAGGTAAGATCTATTGGTTTTGCTGGTTTGCTTTCCCCTTTTTCTTTTAAGGAAAAATCTCTCAGAATCTCTAGGGAATAAATGATAGAATTTAACCACTTTATGTACTTTCTCTATAGGGTAATCTGTGGTCAAATGCTGTATAAATTTATCATCAACTAAATGTGGGTTAACACAAAAATTTTTATTGCTTCTGTGTAATAAGAAAAAAAATATTACCTTTATTGAAAAAGTGGGATCTGTGGGTGAAGTACATAATTTACTGCAAAGTTATTACAGCTGGCTGAAAATATTGTCTCCAAATTTGTAGCAGAAATATGAGCATTTTCAAAGTGTGGATGTTTCGGATTTTTGTTTGGTTTTTCTAACATTGACCCTCTGTGGATAGCTTTGGTTTTATTTTATAACAAGACAGCACAGTGATAAACCTGAATATTTTGCTTTTACATTAAAATGCTTTTATTTAATTGAGTTGCCATAAAGACCTACCACAACTGTGACATTTTTGCGTTGTCTTCCTCTTTTCTTACTGAGAAAATTACTTACTGATATTCAAATACTAGGAAAAAAAATATCCTCCTTGTCTTAGAAATATCAATCACTGTCCTCTGGTGGGAATATGGATAGTGACCTAGTCAAGCTAGTGTACTGAGCAGACCATGTGAATTGATCTAGAAGAAAGGACCTAGACTGCATCTACTTAGGCCAGCCAAGTCCACCATGAATGGAAGGTTTCTGTTCATCAGAAAATGCAAGATGATGTTTAAGTTCACTATTTACTACAGCTGCGCTAACATTAATTGTAATTCTGTGTGCAAGACATGGTGAAGGTCTTATTTACAAAATAGAGCTTCTATAAACATGGAAAAGACTGAAGGACACATCTCTATGCATTGCTAGAATTCTACAATGTTGTTAAGCTATTGTGGGCAGCATCTCTCTCACAGAAAGAGAGAATGAGAATTAAACTCCAGTTTAGCAATTTTGGAGCACCTCAAAGACTTGGTTTTGAAAAGGAAGAACTGAGTCCTAGTCTGCAATTCTGAGAGAGAAAATGGAAGGGCAGTAATAATAACTTTTGGATTTCGTCTTTCTGACTGAGCACCTATCCTGTCCATGTGGAAGGAAATCCAAAGCAGACTGGGAGTGTGCTGTGCCTTGAAATAACCAGCAGTTTAGAGGCCATTGCTGGGAGGTGAGTGATAGGGGTCAGTATCTCAATGGCAGTCGGGGCTTCAGACTACAGGCTTCAACTTGTACAGTGAATGCTTTACTAGATGAAGTGTCAAGACAAACTTTGTTTCTTGTCAACATTTGTGTAGATCCTTCATAAGTTTTTTCCTCAGGTATTTGTTTTTCCTGATAGACTGCATTAGAAACCTATACCCTATAATATTACAATGCTTGGATAGCGTTTGAAAATGTTTGCTGTTTCTCAGCCAGAAAATGCATTTTCGTGTGTTATGAAGTAAGGAAGATTGAATAATTGCAATGATCTCAAAAGGTACTTAAAATCTTGTATTGAAGAGAGTGGAGGTTTTTTTCAGAGGGGGCTATCAAAATAGAAGCCTCTTTAGATGTGCTTACTACTGCATAGAAAAGGAGGTGTCAGATAGCCAGGGGGTTCTGATAGCTGTGGTTTAGTTTTTGAAAGCATCAGAAGTATTATTTCAATTTATCTTTTTTCCCTGGGCTTGAAGAAATGTTGTTGCCCACTGAACCTTCCTTCCTGAAGCAACCTTTTCTGAAACACTGCTTATCCCAGAATGTAGATTTGGATTACATTTTTTTAAAAGGGGCAATATGTGGCATATGGCTACTGTGCCATATATAGAATATTACCCTCAGCAGTATTAACATTCCAGCTGCAGAGATCACTCATATATATGCATAGTCCTCCAGGAACAGAAAAGGTAGGATTATTGTGTGTGTCTGAAAGTCTTAATTAACAGATTTCAGCTGGGTGAATGGTAGGTAAAACTTATTACAAGCATCACTTTAGTAGTATATCTGTGAAAAGGTAGGTTATGTAGGAGGTGGACTGTATAATTATAATGCTCTGAAATGAAAAATGTTATCCAGTATTTATTAGGCAGAGATATATGACATGTATTTTTTTGAGCAAGATGAATACAGAGCTTCACTGGACTTCAGCCTGCCTGGAAGCAAAATTTGGCCTTTCTTTTCTTCTTCTGATCCACTTGAATGAAGGCAGTCAACAGCAGAAAATATGAGCTTTTTGAACAGGTGAAGTGCAGGAAGGCATTTAATTAAATTAAAGCTCAGAAAATGTTAAACCTATGAAAAAAAATACTTTTTGTAGACTCCATGCAATTTGCTTTCATTGCTTCTTGGATGAATTTCAGATATAGTCTACGATCAAGCTAGCGTACCAGACTAATAAACAGACATATTTGTCATTTGTTTTGCAGTCACTGCTAACTGCAGTAACTGCTCAAGTGCTTGTGAACTCCTCACTCAAAGATTACCTTGTCAAAGTTGCCAAATTCCTACAATTTGTATCACTGAAATTGAGCATTGGCAAGTCCATTGCAGCCATTATTGTGGAAGTATGTGGGAGGCCTGTGACACTACTCTGCTCCATTCCTTTTGATTGCAAGCTGTATAAGCATCATCTGTTCCAATCAGAAGAGCAGGATTAGCAGAGTCCATATCACGAGTTGTGATTTATTGCCAGGCAACGTAAACCTGGCTGCCAGATGGACCATTGGAAGGACAAATAGAATTCACCTTTTGGCTACCAAGGGTTGTCAGCCAAAAAGGGCCAGTTGTGTGCTGAAGGTTATCTCACTGCTGACAAGAATAGTGCTATTCAAGATCCCATTTTTTAGCAGATGATGTGCCCATGGTGATAGGAAGCCCACAGCTGTGTGGACATGCTGGATGTTTCATTGCCTTTTTCTCACTATGAAACTCTTGAACTGGAGGCCTGAATTCTCTTCTATTTTCTGGCTGTTACTGATTTTTCTTTCTCTTACCTTTCTCCTACCTTTCTCCTTCACCCAATGATCAGAAGCGTGATTTTGGAAGGAAGGTACTGTCAAGAACCTGTCCAAAAGGCCAATTCCAGAGGCAGGAGCCCTTCTCCAGTATATTTCTTACTTACTGGTCACATTCATCATTTGATTCCTTCTTCAGTACTATGTGCAGATAACCAAATGCGTAGGAATTTGACATTAGGGTAAGATAGTGTATGTGGGTGGAGCATGCCCACAGATCACTAAGTGATATATATTTATAGATTGAGGGTGGTCCAAGATGCATATCAGTATGTTTTGTTATCTGATTCAAGATTTTCCACTTTAAGTTTGGGCTTGAAGTTTTCCCTGCCTGCGTTCCAGCTCTGTCTCCTTTTGGACAGTGCAGACTCCCATGGAACTGTCCTGAAGAACACTGGCAGGGATGCTGCAATAAAATTTGCTTCGGAGTACACAGCTCAAGCGTCTTTCACCAGGTATTTTTGTACCTGACTCTGTAGTGGAATTCAGCTTTTTAGTGAATTGTTTCTTATCTTTTTAAAGATTTTGTCTGTACTTTCTCTGGTGTGTTATTTGAAATCCCTACTTAGTGATGTGCTGTTTGCTGCTTTGTCTTATTTTAATGAAATGGTATTCTACATGTGGTACTGCACAGTTGATTGCTACATTTATCTAGGCTTCAGTTTTGGAGTGGCTTGTAAGCACACCCAGGAGTTCCAAGTATCATGTATGTATGAAAGCATTAGGTCAAGGCAAATTGTTTTGAAACAGTATACAAATAATGATCCTGAAAACAATACTTCACTGGGTTTATCTGTGCATGTGACAACTGTGCTAAAATAATCTAAGAGTGCTTCTTTGAGTGAAGTTACTGCTCTCAATACTCCTGACAAACAAAGCAATTTCTTTCTTTAGTAGCGCATACTCTTGGTTTATTGTGTCTTATTCTTGGAAGCAGGAATGGATTTTGAGGGCATGACACCTCAATGAGATCCTGTAGTGCATATGACACAGTGACAAATGGCTACATTGCAGCATAGAATATGACAGGGACTATGGCACTGTTGCATGGCCAACACTGCTTAAAAATAAAACAAAACACAAAAATTTTCAGTGGAAGCAAACAGTAGTATAGCCTTTAGAGAGAGACTTAGAAATCTTCAGGGAGGCTCTCAATTCTTGAAAGTCATATGAAACCGTTTTCACACCACCCTACTTCTTCCTACCCCAAGAGGAAATCTGATTTTCTACATAAAACATACTTCTTTATATTGGTACAGTTGATTTTTAGGTTGCATATTATAAACGTAATGAAAAGAAGCATTACTGATGAAGTTGGAAAACAAGAGTCTGCGCTGACATTTGTGGAACATCACTGCCAATAGGCATACGTAAAGATTTACTGTTTATAGCAGTGGTAAGCTATGATGCTGTGCCTCTGACTCATGGGAGCTATATATTGTGTTCTTTAATGCTCATTAGTGTTGTAGGAGGCTCAGATTTTAAAGGGTTTGCCTAGGTAGGTTGTCAGTTGGTGATGAACATAATTGGTGCAGTGAATCTTTCTGACAGTTCACAATGATCATTATTTTCAGAATATAAACAGAAAAGCTGTAATGCATGGTTTATAGTATTTATCTGTTGGTTTGTGCAGTGGTGGGCTTTGTTTTGCAGCTATATCTACCACACCAAAGTGATTTTCTATTCTCTCACCTTCTGTGGCATTCTCCATCTAAAATCTGTTCATATTACATACTGCCAAAGCTATGGGATTCACTAAAATTGCATGGATTTAGCTAAATCTACAATTTGGCGACATTTTAAATTATGAATTTCATAGCTGCAGTGTCTCACTATAGAAACCAAAAGTTTAATTATACAAAAGCAATGCTAATTAGGGAGGATAATACTAGAGCAATAGATTAAGTAAATCCAACATGGAAAAGTAATTCTGTGTGCTGACTACTGCCAAATGCTTATGGAGTTTTCCGTTTTCCCTTGATGATCTGTGATGGGATGCACCTCTTGCCTTCAGAGCCGCTGCTCTGCATTCACTTGTGTCCAAGCAGCCAGAGCACTTCTCAGTATCCATGATGCTTGTCCCTTGTGTTTATATGATGGGGTATGAGCTCATCATCTGCTGTCAGCTGTGAACCCCACAAACACAGCTCTGTGCACAAAGACCTCTTTCAATATCTAATCAGCGCTCTTATGGGTAAATCTCACAGCTCCTTGAACTTATGCAGTGCTTGAGCATGGGCACTTGGCTCCAATATTAGGAACTGTGAGAAGCTGAACAGACTGACCATGCAGAAGGCCAGAGACAAGACCATGTCCTCAGGTGCACTCTTCTTGCTGAAGAGAACGTGGTTGAGGCAGGTTCCTCCTGCAGGCAGCAGCACAGTTTCTGTGCCAGCTTGTCCGGGTATGGTCATCAGGAGGTTCATCAGAGCTTCAAGACATGGGTGCAAAAGTCTGTGCCCACTAGCTCAGGGCTGTTTAAAAAGTACTCAGACATGCGACATGTTGCTCTTACTGCATTGATTTTATTTCCCATCTCGAAATAGCATATAAGATTATAATTTGTTTATGTGAGCTAGAAAAGAAAAACAATTTCTTGATTTCATTTAACAGTGAAAAAACCCAAATCTATTTTTGGACAAATGAAGACTCTTTGGTTGTGGAACTCCAGCAAAGACAGAGGGCACAGTTTAGGTTAGCTGAACTCTGAGCATTCATCATCTGTGCTATCCCTCTAGTTTTTATCAGTCTCAGCACCCTCTAATATGTCCACTTATCCTGGATTCATGGACATCCTGAAAACCAGCAATGGCTGCTCAGCAAGCAAAACCTGTTCTTCAGGAATTATGGCCACCTTATGAATAGAGTGACACAGAACAGCCTATTTAAAAAAAAACTGCCATACTTTCAAAATTGCAAGAACAAAACATGACAAAAAGAAGGTGCATTGTCATGGGGAAAAAAATCATCACCCTCCAACTCTCAACAGATGTACTCTTATGCAAAAGCAAAATAGGCCACAGAGAAAATACTAGACTGTGAAAAATTTGGGTATATAAAATATATATAATACAAAATATTATGGGCAGTTTGCAGACCCATCAATAATTTCATCAATTCTAGTCTGTTGGATTTTACATTGATTCGCAGGCTTGGCATACAATTTTTAGGTCTCAATACAGCATGCCATTAAAGTGATAACAGTGCACATCGCTGACTTGAAAGATATTTCAGTAGGGATAGCAGATACCTGAGAGAACATTCGTAGGTTGTATAATTTCTTGTGGCTTTAATGCATTTTAGTTCTGCTGATTTACATCTGCTGAGAATCTAGTCTATGGGAATTCCTCAATCCTTAGTGCTATCATTCTGACACCTGCCAAAATGTCAGTGGGAAAATGGACCATGAAAATATATCTCGTTGATAGAAATGAATGTAATTTTAAGATCACTCATTTGTGCAAGCTAGGTTCTGTTCTCATTGTAATAGAACTTTTAAATATCTGTTTCAACACCGGGATAAATGACTTGGCATTAACTACTGCAAATGAAGGCAGAACTATAAAATTTCAGTATAATAATTTACTTCTTAATTTACTGTTAGTATAGAACCAATCTTCTATTGAAGAAGACTGTGTTGGCAATTGGGTGCTATAAATTTGACAGGTTGAAGTAAAATCTGTATTCCCAAGAATGCTGCCTTATGATGATTTTTGTCATCATTTAAAATACCTCACAAAGGGCAGTCATTCATTATTATCTTTATTTTATAGCCACAGTATGGGATGTTTAGAAAGGTAAAGAACCTTTTTCAAGAAAGTCAGCGATCGGACATAAAATATTGTTAAAATGACAATGATATTTTATTATAAATGTGATTTTATAAAATTACAAAATTCCATTACCTTCATGGAGGCCAAAATTTTCTTTTGAGTCTTAGATATAACCCACGTCTTGTTCAGCACCTTGTTCACAAGGAAAGGTGTTTTTAATTTTTTGCCTTGCACAGAGCACACCTTTTATTAATAATCTCATAATATCCCTGGGACTGCAACCAATGATTTCATTAAAAACCAGGGTTAGAATTTGAGTTTATCTGTTCTCTGTAAAAACAAAACACTTACAGAGCATGTAACCTCAGATCTCCATAATCATCCACTGTTTCACAGACAGCTGTTTGAGGGAGACATGCTGAAATTTACTACTTTGCAGTAGCTTAATAACACGTTTTTGGTATCCTTAAATAACATGTTTTAGGTATCCTTAAGAAGTCCTAAGCAGTTCTTGGCCTTTGTTCATGATTTTTTTTTTCCCTCTGGTAAAGTGGTTGTTGATTGTGCCACATGGATCGGTTTTTTGTACGCTCTAACCTGTAAGCATCCATAGTCACATAAGTATGTGCAAATGTGGAGCTGTAGACAGTCCTAAACTCCAGTGACTATGCAAGATGAGACCTGGAAATGGTAAGACAGTGCGGACAGCACAACTGACAATGAATGCAATGTACTATGGCCAATCCCTGTAAAATCTTCACAGAATGAGGCAGGATTTCATGGAAAACAATGGGGAAACTTTGGAGGCATACATTTGAAAGACTTCCCACCAGCACTGTAGACAACACAAGAGGTCATGCAAATGTAACTAGTGAAAGATGGCAAAGGCTTGCTTGGAAATTATTGTTGGCTGATTGTTGTTTCAGTGGGTTTGAATAGTTCTTTGTTCTGGTACTTGTAAACCAGTGTTACCTTACTTACTGCAGATTGATTATCTCTTACAACATACTTTTACTTTTCTGAGTCATTCTGACTTTCTGAACAGTTCCAATGGCATCCATAATAGTGTCTGTTCAGAAGGGTTTTATTCTAGGTGTCTCACTGCGAGAGTCGTGAGACACTGGAACAGGTTGCCCAAAGAAGTGGTAAATGTCTATCACTGGCAGTGTCCAAGCCCAGGCTGGACAGAGCCTTGTGTGACATGGTCTAGTGTAAGGTGTCCTTTCCCATGGCAGGGGGGTTGGAACTAGATGGTCTTAAGGTCCTTTCTAACCCAAACCATTCTATGATTCTATGATCTCAGTCTGGAGTTTCAACATTGTAAGTTTTTTAACTCAGTAGAATTGTCAGTGAAGCGGCCTCAGTTAAACAGACAAAGAACCAAACCAAACTGACCAAGCAAAAAAGATACACTTCTGTAACTGATTTTCTGAGAGATATAATAAAAATATGCCACAGCCAGTCATTTTATTAGCAAACAGAAGATTATTATTTCTACAGTAGAATGACACAATTAGTGAGGAAAGTCACATATCCAACTATAGCCAATCGGTGTATATTTATTGAACAGTGATAACTCAATAATGATCTGTAGCTACTTCTCTCAAAAAATGGAAGATTTGGCCACTTCTAGTCTTCTAGTTCCAGGCCAGTTATTCCATGGCATGATGGAAGGTGGAAATGTACTGTTCAGGCTCTCATTGGACCTACCTTCTCACCCTCCTTTCCTTGCTACTTTAATTTTCCTTTTCATTGAGGCTTTTACTGTGTCACTTCTGTTCCTTCCATTGTGGATGTATCTGCCAGGTTTTCTATCATGCAGCGAAAACCAAATCAATAAACCCAGCAGGAACTAGCTGAGTAAACCTGGAGTAACTGACATTTCTGTATGACATTTCGATATGAAAGTCTACATGAGGTATGGTGATCACACCCATAGATGTATAAAGCCATACAGCTCTTTTGATGATCCATATAGAATTTCACTCAGTATTAGTGTCGTGGTTTAAGCCCAGCCACACAGTCTCTCAGTCACTCCCTCCTTCCTCCCTCAGCTCCCGGAGGGATGGGGAGGAGAATCAAAAGAATACAAAAGAATACAACTCCCATAGGTTGAGATAAGAACAGTGCAGTAACTAAGGTATAACACAAATCACTGCTGCTACCACCAATAATAAAAACAAAGGAAAAGAACACAGTGGCTCGCCACACTGACACCCAGCCCGACCCCCGCAGTCACCTAGCCCTTCTGGGTAACTGCCCCCAGTGCATGACGTCCTGAGCATAAGGCGCTGCTGTATGGAATACCTCTTTGGCTAGTTTGGGTCAGGTGTCCTGTCTCTGCTTACTTCTGGCTTCCCCTCCTCCCAGGGGAGAGCATGAGGCTCAGAAAGCCCTTGGTCAGACTAAACATTCTAAGCAGTAGCTAAAAACATCGGTGTTGCCAGCA
>WYDI02016472.1:0-24762 GCA_009867235.2 Psittacus erithacus
CTTTTCTTTTCTTTTCTTTTCTTTTCTTTTCTTTTCTTTTCTTTTCTTTTCTTTTCTTTCTTTTCTTTTCTTTTCTTCTCTTTTCTTTTCTTTTCTTTTCTTTTCTTTTCTTTTTCTTTTCTTTTTTTTCTTTTCTTTTTTTGAGCAATCATTTCAAATAACTGCTACATGTGGTGTATATAACTATCTTTTAATCTAATTTATGATTATGTTTTATGGTTAAATTTTATGGTTATTTCTTTATATTATGAGAGGCCAGAAAGGGACACCAAGAATTTAAAATGAAGTAAAATGCAGAAAATTGCTGAGGTGATACATTTATTGAATTTTTTTAGGTTAAAAAAAGGTGTTAAATTGGATGATGCTTTTAGTATTATCTCAATGACACGTTATCAAAATACATTGCAGGATACTGATTTCTATCTTTTTATATATAAATTTTTCTTTTATTTACAGAAATATTTTCAATACTGACATGCTAATAGATATTAGTAAGGATCTCCATTAGCTAGCACTTATGCTGTTGTCTTATACTATATTGCATACATTGATAGTTTTGAATACTGCTTTTTCTTGAAAGATGCTCAGCAAATGCATACCTGGCACATACCCTTCAGGACTATGTAGAACTGCCTCTGAGATTAGTTTGCTCCTTATAGCGAAGTAGTTATTGTCTGACTACAAAAATAGACATTGTGGGTCCCAATACTTATTGCCTCATAATGATTCCCATATGCAATCTGCTCAGACTGCAATAAATGTAGCCCTAGATTCTGAGCTTTGGTTGAGCTGAATTCAGTGAACATTGAAATAAATAAATAAAGGGTTGCGTGGATGGATGGATGGATGGATAGATGGATGGATGGATGGATAGATGGATAGATGGATGGGTGGGTGGATGGATGGATGGAAAATGACATTATTTTAGTGATCCTGCAGTCCTGAACCTGGTTAGTCAAAACTCTAATAAATTCGTAGCAGAACACTTGAAGAATGCCAGACATCCAGTCTCAGAGAATGAGTGACAGAGGTGACCAAAGTGGACTGAAGCACAAATCACACGAAAAGGCTCAGAGTTGGCCTGTGCAAAGCAGTAGATCAATCTCACATCTTTTAAAATTTGTCTGATGACTGTAAATGGAAGTCTAAAAGTCAAGCTGAATTTTGTTCAATGCATCTCCTGACAATAAATGCTCCAGTAATTATTTAGTCAACAATCCTGATGATTATATAATAAGAATAGAACACAATTCTTTTTTTTGCACATATATCGATGCTGCAGTACTGACACAGCAAGAAGGGTGGTGATCTGATGTTGATCACTAAGCTGGTAGACATGAAGCTATAAGCACAAGAGGATCAGATCATAGGAGAAGCATTGCCACTGATGCTTTTTCCAAACATTTAGTTAACCCTCTTTCTTTTTAAATACCTTATGTAGGAACAGATCTAAACCACACTGATTCAGAAAGCATAACACCTTTTAGTCCAATCTTTCTCTTTTACAAAAAAGTGCAAAGTTACCAGACTTTTCAGAGGATAGCATATACAAACAGGGTTGTGCTATAGATCTCAGAAATGTTTCAGTGAAACAGCAACGTTAATTTATAGTCCAGGCTTTACTGGCAAGTGATTAAACCTTGACAAGATATCCTTCTTCTAAAACAGCACTGCATTGAAACATATTATTCTTAATGATATATGCAGTGAAGTTTGCACTGTAGGATGTCCAAATCAGTTGCATGCATTCAGAGAACTAACATTACTGTAATATATTAAAAGGTCCAGGCTGTAACTGAATAATGACTATGAGTTACAGAGGAAAGGAGCTCTTGGAAGTCTTTTATACAAACAGGAGAACTAAATGCTAATTGTGAAAGATGTTCCTTTGAGCCATATTAAACATAGGCCTATGCATCGGGGTATATGGCGCAGAACTTGCACAGGCAAGCAGCTGTGGCACTAGACATCAGAAGAATCCGGTTTCTTTTTTCATTGCAGACGTAAAGTCTAACAGTTGTCAGTTTGAAAACATTTCAAATGCTATAAAATTATGTAATATCAACAATTAAAGAACATTTTGAGATTTTATTTTCATCAACTTGACGTTCCTATACTACCACCAGTACAGGTGAAGCCATAAGCTTCAAAACAGAATTGTTTTAAAGTAAGCAATTACAAATAATAATAATAGTAGCAGTGGTTTTTTAAGTTCTCTAATATGAGTCAGAGTTTCAGTTCCAATTCTATAGGCGTAGAGGAAAAACCATAAATAGAACTTCATACTGACAGCCAGAAAACTGCCTACAATAGGTTAATCTTACACAACCCTCAAAACATTGCTTAACTTCATGGTATCTAGGTTTTGAAACAGCCCTTTCCTAAAGTTTCAATTTTTTCCTAAGTCTGACATTTTTACAAACAAGTTTATAAAGGCCTGAAAAAATGAAAAACAGCCTCAATTTTATTATTGATCCTGTGTGCCCACATGACCTCTGTAGCTCATGTTATGCTTAAACAGCGCTCTTATACTGGGTCTGAAGAAAGCTAACTTTCTTCATAGCAGCCTGCATGGTGCTGTGTTTTGGATTTGTGCCTGAAACAGTGTTGATAACACATCTATTTTGTCACTGTTGATGGGTTCTGCTTGCGATGTCAAGATTTTGTCTTGTTTCTCACTCTGCCCCTCTACCAAGAAAATAGGCCAGGAGCGGGCAAGAAGCTGGGAGGTAACACAGCAGGAACATCTGACGCAAAATGGCCAAAGGGATATTCCAGGCTATGTGATGTCACAGAAAGAAGCCCTCTGTATCTCATCAAAAGGGGAACAGAGAATGGTTTTGGTTTAGATAAATAGCTATCAACAGTTGAGTATTTCAGCTGGTGGAGCTGATGTTTGTCCCTGAATTCACTAAAAGAATGTGGTTTTCCCTCACCAGTATTATGAATAAAACTCCAAGTCCCCTAACTGCAAAATCATCAGACACCTGTGTTCTCATCAGAACAGGTTTGTTACTCTGTTCCAGGCTTTGCTGGTCAGGCCAGGATTGGTTGCTCAGTGAACTCCAAACAGCCCAAATTACCTTATAGACAGGGGGTTTTTTTGTCTGTTTCCTCTCCCTGGGTAAACAATTCTCATCCAACAAACTCTTTTCCATTTGCCCCAGTTTTACTGATTTACATCCTGGGTTTTTAATTTTGTCCTTAGACATCAAGCCCTTGAACCAGCAGCATCTGTTTCACTTTTTTTTTTTTTTTGCTTAGATTTAGCTCCTGATTCTCCCCTGTCAGTTTCTGCTTTTCTTGTGTTAGTTGCTTTAGCCCAGGTTGTGTGTGGCAAGCTGCTTTTCTCCTTACATTTTCTGTAGGATCTAGAATTTCTCATCTTGATACAGCTAGTCTAGTCATGGGACAGGGCTAGTTATCTGCTAGTTATTTTTCTTAAGAAAGACCAAATAGGTTTTAAAGCTCAAAAGAAGGTTTGTGAACAGAAGCTGGAAAAAATAATGTATTCTAAATAAATAAATTACATTGCAATTTGGAAGGACAAAATCTAAGTAAATAATTCACTCACTGCCCATTTTGCCCTTTCAGGATTCAAGAATGGTCAATGGGGTTCTCTGCCTCTTCTTCACATTACTGTTTGCAAAGTCCTCTTTCCTATAAGTGTGTTCTGTGCTTTAGAAGTAACATCTTGGTTCCTCTAAAGGGTACAGTTTTCACATAAGTTTAGCACTTACTGAGAATCATAAATCAAGCTCCCTTTATTATTACAGTCTATTGCACATATTTACCATTTTTCTCCTGTAGCCACAGCCATTATCAAAGTACATGAACGTGCCAAATGCTTTTTTTTACTACATCATGTATTTCATTCACTGCTTAGTGTTGACCACCTATCTTTTGACATTTGCCTGTAAAATCCCACATACACTAGGGATGTATTTATCAGCATAAACAGAGGGAAAAAAAATCTATTTTCAATATTAGTTGTACCTAACTTTATACATGAATTAATAAAAGGCTTTAATTTTCTAATACCTGCATGGTGTCATTACAGGGCCCTATTAAAAATTCTTATTAAAATTAAGCAAAGAAGTATGAATGCTGCAGAAACTTTATTTTCTGTATGTTTCATAAGCAATTATATTTCTGGTTAAATGCATTAAAACAAATTTTGCACTCACTAATATAAAGTGAAGTAATTTCAAAAATTTTTAGTAGGACATCTGCAAACCATTTGCACATATGAGCTTAGTCAAGTTCCAGGCTTCACTGGTGAAAAAATAAAGAAAGAAAAATAATGGCATACATTACCTAAATATATACAATATCTAGCTTTCATGAGAGCATACTACCAGTTTTCCTATGTTATTACTGGGCTTTATTTATAAAAATAAGGTTCTCATCTACACCTCTGAAAACTAGATTTTTGACACTGCATAATTGGTTATGGTGTCTGAAAATGAGATTTGCCTATCACAACATGTTGATCTAGTAAATATGGAGGCAGACTTATTTCTACTTCTCACGAATACTAGATACACAGGTTATGTGGCATAGTGCACATAGCAGCTCCTCCCTAAGCAGCAGAGAAATAACACACAATACAGGAAACCTAAATTTCACACAATATGAAGTGTCATTTACCTCCCTGTAAAGAGTTGCAGCCTACAGACCAGGCAGTATTACACATTGAATTTCTTTCTGTTTCAATAGCTGAAAAAATTCCTATTTTATGCAAAACAGTGACACAATCATTACCTTTTCCTTTTTCTAGCTGAAATAATAGGCTGAAGTTGACACAGTGTCTGTCTTTCTCCCTCTAATCCAGTTGAGTTGGGGCTCTTTTTTATTTTGTTTTGGATTGAGTTCTTTTGTTTGGCTTTTTTTTTTAGAGGGGTTGGTTGTTGGGTTTTTTGGTTGCTTTGGTTTAGCTAAGGTGTGTGGTCTTTTACAAGAAACATTGAATTGAATCCTCCTTAGCTTACCTGAAGTGCTGTAGTCTGGTAGCTGGAGAACACTAGAGTAAAGAGCAGATGACAATCAAATCCCACTGCCAAGGAATTTAAGCTGGGTTTCCTACATTTGTGTGACAGCTTTTCTGTGAAGACTTCTAATAAAAAGAACAGTGAGCTTCTAGGTGTGCTTCGCATGAGGCTGGCAGGCATCCTCAGACAGCATTTTCCACAGCTCTGGAACATTCCCAGAGTTTTCCATGTCTTGCTTCTTACACACTGATTTTTATTTTAAATAGATGACCTACTAAACAGGAAATCCTTTCTATCATTTTGAAATTCTGTCACATTGGTGCAAAACAGCCATTCAGAGTATTAGACATTAGAGGCCTGAAAATTTTATATTGTTCAGGTTTAAATTTATTCTGTTTATCCGTTACTAATTAAAACTTCAAATCAGAATTCTACTGTTCAGAAATAATCACATATAACAGTGTTTACTTAAATTTCTCCTGAAAAGTGTTCACCTTTAGCAATGACGAAAAGGTTATCTGTCATTCACAGAAATATAATATCTGTTCAGACTTTAAGTGAGGTTGCAAAGGCAAAAATTGCTTGCTGATGTTCTTTCTTTTCATATTCGTTTTGTGTTCTGCCATTTTTAAGTATCTTTTTTGTTTTCCTCACATTAGTTTGCAAGGTTGATGTGGTAATTCACCAGATAGAGGCTAATTACTCTGATTTACTCATGAGAGACAACAGAACCTTGCAGTGAAAAGCAGACCCAGATATGTGTAAGAAAGAACTGAAAAATCAGCTTTCATGAATTTGAGAGTGAGTTCAGAAAAATCACTGAAAATTAGCACTGGAATAGTACTGAAATAGTAAGACAGAAAAAAGCTAATAAGTAGCTGAAAGCCCAGGTAGAAAACAGCTTTTATCTTTTGATGAGGCTGCTTATGTGGGGTATTATAAACTCTTTTTGAAGGACAAATAAGTGAAGAATTGCAGCTGTAAGAGAAGCCTGGGCTACTTCTCAGACACTGCAGTGAAAGTTATGATAGTGTGTAATTTTTTATTAATGAAACATCTACAGCTGAGACTTTGTGTAAAACATAAACAGCAACTTCTCTCCAAAACCACTGAAACTAGAAAGGCAGGTAAAGGAGAATGTCAGTAAGTTGAGAAAGTGATTTATGAGTTTTCTGTTAAACAACTCATTAGCATGGATCAAAGACGTAATAGAGCTTATTAAAATATTACTCCAGAAGACATGTTAATACAAATAAATATTAAGCCAAGATCTTAGCAGAGCTAGATGAAGTTACACACCTTTTGCATCATAGATTGGAATTAAAATATGAAATGTCAATATTTTTTTGAAACAAAATACTATTAAAGTATTATATTTTGTCTTGTCAAAACGTTTTTGTTTGATAAGGTCAAAACATGTTATATAGCCAAGATGTAAGTTTCACTTCAGTAGTACCATTTAGAATGTAATATACAATAGTCAAAAAGAAGATGTCAATTTGAAGTGTTTTGACACTATTGAAGCATTATGTTACAAAAATTCTGCCTATTTGTTCTGCAGTTTGGAAGTGTGGGAGAGAACATGTCAGAATACAATATACTAGTGAGAAAAGAACTGTCCTAAGAAAGGCATTAAGTAACATACGTTTTTATCAAAGGCATTAAACTGTGACATGGTAATTTCTATCAGTGTTACCAAAATAGAAGTGCTGCTGTTTAGCATTATCAAGTATTGATACTAATAGCTAGGAATGGCCATTTTAAGCATTTGATAAACACTTCTGTTATAATTAAGGAGAGGCAAATTGAATGAATTTGGGAAAGAAAACTCAAATTCAAACAGGTTATTTCTCTACTCCATCTCCATCCAGAAAAATGCAATTTATTAATAAATCTTCATAGAAAGGAGCAAATAAATACATCTGTGCTGATTCAACAAATATGTTACCAAAAGCATTGCAAATGAACTATACATTGGTGATTTATTTTCATTTTTTAACTTAAATATGATGGACAGTCCAGGTGAGGAGAATGACCAGTGTAATGGAGAAAGGAAATGCTTTAGACATATCTGATGAGGCAAGCCAAACATAAAAATCTAAATCAGTGAAAACATACAGTCTATCTTAAAAAAATTGAGTCATCATTTCTCAGATTAATCACTGTTCATAACACTAATATAGCATCATAGCTGTGCATAACACTTCAAATGTTCATTTAGAAAAATAGCATTTCCTCACCAAGGAAATAATTTGCACATTCTTACTAGATATAATTCAAAGGGAGACAGTGCTTCTAGGTTCACAATGCTGAAAGGGTCTGCACTGCATTCTAATAAACCTTTGCCCAGATAATTCAAAAAACAAATTAATAGAATGATTCTCAGAAGTGTTGGCAAAACACAGTTCTTTTTTAATACTGCTAAAACTCCTAGAAAAGTAGAAGTATCTCTGAGGTCACCAACATATTTCTGTAAAGTAAAAAAAAAAAAAAAGCCAACAAAACCCAGCTTCACAGCCCAATCACATGACAGTAGTGTGATAAGAGAGTTTATTACTGTCAATGGTGGCACTGTCTACACATGATCATTTTCATATGTGGCTTTGCAACCTATGTACTGGCTGTATGTGAATTAAGACAATTCCTTTTCAGTCAAAAATACAGATGACAAACTTGGCTGGATACAAATACTGGATGAAAAGGATAAGAAATAATATGAAAAAAAATTAGGTGTACCTACTGTTAATGCACTCTATAGCCAGAAAATTCACCTGACCCTATAGGGGGTCTGGTCACAAGGCAGCTAAGACTGCTGTCTGTTTAATGGGTAGGTAACCTTCTTCCAGATAGAATAGAAGTAATTACAATCTGAAAAATGTTCTTAGTGAGGAGCATTTTAACTATAATTACACTAACTACAGAGATATGTTTTTTAAGTACTGCAGAAAAAATAATGGAAATTTCATGTAAAATACTACAGTGTTCATGGCTAAAGTAAAATCGGTGTATGACAATTTTATTTGAAGTGTGTAATGCTGGTCCTCAGAAAACTCAGCATTGTGTAGAAATGGGCATGGAGACTGTGAACTATCTGAGACTGATATCAAACTACTGGAAACAAAGGTAGATACTACTGGTAACAAACCAGAGATTCTGGTTGTATTTTTACTAATTTTCTGTGAGAAGGAGTAAATATATATGAATTTCATTAAATATTTTAAAATTTAATCCTAGATTATTTAAAAAAAATAAAATAAAAATGAACATATAGCGGCAATCAATATTAAGTCAATCATACTGTCAATAGGTATCACTGAGAGGGTATCATTACCATATTGCTATCAATTTTACACTTGATATATGATGAACTCTGTCTGCATGAGCCATGTTGGCAAATACTGACTTATTAATGAAATCTACAAGAGTCACATTAAAAACATGGGCAAATAAATTAAGTTCATTTTATTAAAAAAAGCAAATTGATACAGCTGATTAGCAAAAGAAAAAAAAAAAAGTGAAACAAAAGCAATAACTACCCTCTCAAAACCAACTCTAAGAATTTCTTTCCTTCAGAGATGTCTGAATTTATTCTGGTATTCAGGAAGAGCATTGTCATGAGCTGTGCTCTTAGCTTTGCTGATTGACACACAAGTTTGACAGGGCATTGATTCTGGTAGTTCCTTTCACCCCATAGACAGTTACAGGCAGATATCTCTGTGCTTGGGAACTGGAAGGACTGATGTCTCAGTCTTGGAATTCACTAAAAGATGCTGGTCCACAA
The DNA here is from genome assembly GCA_009867235.2 of Psittacus erithacus. NCBI lineage: Eukaryota > Metazoa > Chordata > Aves > Psittaciformes > Psittacidae > Psittacus > Psittacus erithacus. The sequence goes on from WYDI02016472.1 coordinate 8,773, forward strand.
TGAGAACTTATGCACTTACTTGGTAAAGAAGGAAGGGAAGAGCCATTTACAAAATAGTTTATTCTCAAAAAAAAAAAATAATCTATTTTATGTTTAAATAACAAATAGCCTTTTAAAATTTAGAAATTTTTTTTGTTGTTCTGGGTGCCAGTGTTGAATATGTGAAGGAAGCTCTGGCTAAAAATCTTGACCAACTTGTAATGTTGGATGTGACACTGAAAATGCCATTACAGCTAAGGCCACCATAGTTCTTAGAGTACTTACCTGTCACAAAATGAAAATAATGATTTGTCTTTTGCCTCTGACAGGCAGCTGTTCAGCCATCTTAAGTGTCTGAAGTTAGTGTAAAACATAATTATTTCAGAAGGATAAGGTTTTACAGCAGTTGTGTTCAAGTATATACAGCCAGAACAGAAATATATTAATTAAAAAACTTGTAAAAAAATACGCATTTCAAATTGAATTGAGCTATTTTTAACAGGAGAAATTGCAAATATTTTTTCTTTCCATTTGATGAAGAAAAGAAAGGGGATTATCTATGTCAGTATTAGTTTTACCTGGTTTGTCTCCTTTTGTTTTGTTTTATGATCTTTCATTTTGGCAATCAATCCATTATTCACTTCACTTTAAATAATGTTTTGAGGCCAAATACAAGAAGAAAAAAAAAGACACTAGTGTGTTTGGACTGTGGCTGTTTGTTTCACTGAATTGCTTTTCATTCCATGTAATCAAAAATGCCAGCTAAATTACTCTTCCTATTCATGCTATTGATATGCTTGGATTTTGAAAGGCTGATACTTACAAAGAAATCATCTTTGATTTTCAGAAATGATTGATTACCTTTAATTTAAAAGGCAATAGATGATAACAACAATGGAGCTAAGTACCATTTATAGAGGTTCTTGTCCAAGTATAAATAAGTTTTAAGGTAAGCCTGTATTATTGTTCCCTCAGCTAGATCCTGAGTGCCACAAAAATCTATCAGCAGGAAGGGTGATTAAGCATGAGACTACAACTAAGGGGACATGACTTACTAGAAAATATTTTGGTAATAGTTAAATATTTATAAAATATCAGGGGTGAATTCCCAAGATTCAGGCTACCGTTCGCAGTGAAAATATTAGAAAGGTTACTGTGAAACCAGGCTTCTTTGGTACTTTGTACTAACTCACTGCTATTTTTCTTTGTATATTGGTTTGTAAATGGAATAGTAAAAAAAAAAAAAAGGTACCTATAATTCAACAGTTCTACTTTCATATTCTGAAGGTATTCAACATAAAAAAGAGTTTAGTTATAGAAAGCACTGCGTGCTTACAAAATCCAGCTTGGCTTGTTGCTTAGATATGTGGGAATTGACATGCAAAATAGTGTTCATTTGTTTTTAAAAGAACTCTGCACAGTTGTGATTTATTTCAATGCAACAAGAGTAGCAGCTGACTATCCCCAGTATGGTGTAGCTCTGTTAAATTTGATTTAGCCCTCAACACAGAAGTTGAAGGTTTTTTCCTGCAGCAGTTCTCCTTAGCCAAGTTTAAATCTTGAAGTTCTTCTTATAATTTTCTCCATAAACCTTTTCTTTCCACTTCTTCATGTTTCTGTCAAAACAACTGACTCCAGCTGAATGGTAATCTATAATACTCTTGATCTGTAATAACTGGAATAAGTGCAAAATTGTTTTTTGGCATAAAGTTCAAATGCTTCCTATGCCACATCAGGAACAAGCTAAGACTGTCCAAAATCTTTTTTATTTCTTTAATGAAAAAGAAGATTAAGAAAAGGTCTTTCTATCATGCAGTCATTGACAGTCATAGTTTATTTTTTGTGGTACTCAGATATTAAAAAGGCATCATTCACTGTTCTGCCATTCTTCAAATACAATGCCTTCATGACTGTGCTAATGCAAGTTTCCAGACTGGGGTTCTTTCTGCTGGATCTGCTCTACCTCATATAAGTAATTTTTTTTTTTTCAAACTTAATACTTCTTACTTTTGGGAAAACAAGTGAGCACACTTATCACACAATTTTCATAGGTGTTTTCTGCTCTGACCAAAGATTCTCCCCTGAATCCATGACACATCTCTCACTTGCATTCCTACCAAAATTTTATATTTAATTGACCATGATTTTCAAATAGCAAACAGCTCCATGTAGTCATCTATAATTAAAAGCATTGTAGTGTTTATTTGTTATCTTTTGGTATCCATTTTTTTTTAAGAAAACAACTTACCACCAAATCACTTTGTAATCCACATATTCAGTCCAGACCATTCATTCTGCAGAAAGATATGCAATTTATGTATGTCGGTGTCTAGTATTACTCAACACAGTTGTGCTATTGATTGTAAATTTTAAAATTTTATGGGGAGTTAATAGTTATTCTGCCAAGAGCATTTCACTCCTACTAGGAAATATGACTAGCACTAAGGAAATATGACTAGGACTGATGAAATCTTGTAGGAAGTTTATGTCCCACTCAGTATAGCAGCATAGGGGATATGAACTTCTAACTCCATTAATCATTTCAAAACAAGAAGTCCATTCAGACGTAGCAAGTACAATGTCTATAATTAACAAGAGTTTCATGTACTTTTTAAATCTCTGGTCAGGTAAGCTAAATTTCTTGTAAATTCAAGCAATTTTCTTAAGACCCAAGGGGCTACCAGTTAAAGCAAAAGATTTCCCATTCATGATACAGCATTCCCGACAGTGCTTCAGGTCAGCTTCTTTTACAAGCAGCACAACATGCCATCCATCCTTGCTGTACCTTGAGACACAATTACACTTTCCAAATGCCACTAACTAACTACTGCAAATAGCACTAATATTTTGAGACAGATATTTGTGAATTGCCAAAAGGCAGCAGCCTTCTGCTGCTTGTCAGTACAATTCAGCCTGAAGGCTGAAGTGAAATAATCTTCTTTGTTTAGGAACAGAGGCAAATGAAGGAAAGCTAAAATATGTGTCATGAATATAGCAATACACATTTTGTCACATTGAACTTCTTTTTCTACTGTTTCATAGCCTACATATATCCTGTGTATGGGTGGATTGCCTAAGATCACACATGATTTTCAGATAAACCTCTGGAATTCATCCCTGCTGTCATATAAAAAAGCATTTGCTCCCAAGAAAATCACCTATGAGAAAACTTCATATTTATTTATATTGCATTCTTGCATTCTGTGCAAGACTGAAAGAGGAGGAAAAAGACAACATAAATGTCAGGACCCTTGTCTGATACCAGGCTCTTAAAAAATATCTTAGGTCTTCCAGTGCTAGACATACTGAATGTAGTTAGAAAACAAAGCAGCTATGTATATTAACCATAAACAAGTTGCCTTATATCTGAAAGAGCTAGATTTGATCAGAACATGTTCAGTGTTGACCTTTTCAGGTATGGGGCAGCTGGATCACAGAAGATTGACATATTACTTTGCCAGAATCCTGTACAGAAGTGTAAACTCCTCAGAACTGACCAAAGAAAATTCTTGTGGTAGAAACAGTAATAAGTGAATGTTTAGTCATCCCATCGTCCTGCAAAAAGTATAGAAAGAGGAAAATAAAAAATGAAATGATCTGCACATCCTGAAAATATATTAGCTTCATTGCTTTAACAAATTTTTTGTTACTGAAATCTGAAGCAAAAAAAAAAAAGTAGCATAAAAAATCATGGTTTATTTAAAACTTAGGAAGTTTACAATACATTTTGCATCCTGAAGTCCTAGTCCAAGATTAGGGATAGTAGATGGCAATCAAACAATTTAGAAAAATTTTAGGGTGGGACTAAGAATTCTGCTTTACACTAATCATTGTTTTCTGAGCAAGACTGGTTCAATAATGTGAATTAGCAAAAAGAAAAAAAGTAAAGAATACAGTAAAGCACTGTCACACTGCATAAAAACTGAATCTAACATAGAATAATTACTTCTGAAAAGTATCAGACTTGTAGTCTCTACCTTTTTGATTTGCTGGACCTGATGCAGAGGAGTCTATAGCAAAGAAGGATCTCTGTATCATTTTGGCAGTATAGATTGATCTTATGCGTAGGACCATCTTTAAGTATGAGGCCAGAAGCCACAGTCAGTGATTCCTTGACCTTCTACTTGGCCACACGAGCAATGCTGGGAGCTTGATTTTTATTGCAGAAATATCTATGCACTAGGAATTTAACTAACTGGTTAGGTAATAGATTTTTTGTTCTTGGACCTGATGGAGATGTGAGCTGAAAGTAAAAGACTCCAGAATGCATTTTTTAGGGCTCTGTGCCAAAAATATGTTTTCTTCTTTGACCAAGTGCTTCAGAAGCAAACACTAACAATATTATACCCCTCCACTGAGAAAATAATTAAATTTGTTTCCCACAATGCACCACTTTACAAAAAGAAAAAAAAAAAGTACTCATACTCCTGTATATTCTAGATGTTTCACAAAATAATTTATGTGGTGTATTCTATGATTTATTGACTCAGAGTCTGACTTTCTTGCAGGTCATATATCCACACTAAATTTACAAATTGAACTAATTACATTCTCCAGAACTACAAAGACAATCTCTTAGTAGTGTACTGCATTATAATTGGCTGTTTATAATTAAACCTGAAGGGGAAAAAAAAAATCATTTAACAGGTTTAAGTGAAATTAATCTGATCTGTAATGAATTAGAAAACATTGTGAAACTTAAATAGCCATAACCACGAAATTATTTTTCATAAATTATGTGAATAGGTTGTTTAAATATTTCCAAGCTATCACTCTCCAAAGAATAACTTCCCCTTGTCCAAAACTTTTAGCTGCTTTTATTTTACTTTTGATATGTTAAGTGTTCATGCTTTTAGTTACAAATTAAACTCATATTTACAAATTTGATATAGCAACCCGTATGAAAAATCAGTATCATTACTCAGTCATATTTCTCTTGTTTTCATATACATAATTCGTTAAGTATATCACACTTTCCCATGCTAGTTTTGGTTCTGATGAATCAGCACCTTTACAAAACTATTGGAAAATCTTAATCAAATTTCCCTCAATAGTATCATTCAAATTTAATATTAACAACAATTCAAATTAAATCACAGAAGGTAAGGCAATAAGCGCATTATGTCATCAGCTAATACGTTCAATTTCAGACAACTTCAGTTTGCAATTTGTCAATTGAGGCTTTATATGACTTATCTGTTAAACAGGGGCTTGATAGTAAGTAACGTGTTTACATTGTGTAGTAATGTAAAATGTTCAGAGTATTTTTATCCATTTCAGGCAACTGCCCATGATATATCTATTGACACTGATGTTCTAATACAGCTCGTTCCTGTCAGAATCTTTTAATCCTATCTGCCTGTATTGAAAAACCATTTAAGAAAAAATATTAATCATTATACTGCCTCACACTACAATTATTACAAGGATGAGGACTTGTAACAATGTGTTGCAGCCCAAGCATCTTTGATCAATGTATTAAATCTTCACGGTTACTGGAAGGGATGGAAAGTGATTATATAACATTGCCATAGAGGTGTTAGTCAAAGTCCATCATATTACTCATTCTTTTTCTTCTTTTGCTTTAGAAAAGAACAAGTTTCATTACATCTTATATCCTTTTCCATAGTGAAAAACACTCTTTTTCTTTCATTTAAAAACTATTAATAAAAGTGTCTTTGTTACTTGGTGCAGTTGTAGGTGAGTTAAAAATTTATAATGTGATTTATGGATATAACATATAGAAGACTATGTTGATTTTAGTTACATGCTTGAAAATTTTGAGCATACTTTTACCTCTGTTGAGTAAAGAAACAAACTAAATGCACTTTTCACCATTCTATCATGAAGAACTTGCTGAACTTGAGTAAGAGAAAATAAATGAAGGCACCAGAATCTGTTCAGAAAGCTTTTTCAAGTTTTCACTTGAATAATAACAAATTATTTTAAGGTAAGTGTTTTCCTTTAATAGCTGTTTCTGCTGTTCCCTGCCATTAAGATGTTTTCATCATGGGCATAACATTCTTACCTTTGCAGAAAACCATTTATACCTACTGTGTATGAATTTCCCCCTCCATAAAAGTGAGTATATTGATATTCAGTGCTGTTCAATATCGATACAAGCTGTGGAGTTTTTTTTTCCTCTCTGCGCTCATAGATTGAAATTATTAAACATGCTTAATTGTTCTTCATTGTCTGCAGTTTTAGGATGTGGCTATCTTTCGCTTACTACTTTGGTTACTATATTGTATGGCATGATTTGATCATGTTTTTTAGTTTAATTTTCAGTCTATTCTGTAATCCTAAGATTTCAAATACCCCTTTCCCTTGTAATATTTCCATTTTTGTGACTTCCAGAGAAATTTTGACATTCAGACCATGGAAGTTCTGTCATGAATTGGGGGATTTGGTACAGTGAAATCCTCCCCTCCCACCCCGCTCCCATACACAAAAGCAAATGAAAAGATAGGTAGGCATGGCTTCTGTGACAGACCTCATTTTGTCAAGAACACAAATGAAAATTATGAAAGGACCCCAAAGGAAACACATTATTGCTAGATGTCTAAGGCCAAAAGTGACCATTATTGAGGACTCAGCTGTCAGCACTGATAAAAAGTCATTTTGGTTCTGAGCACCACTTCTTCCTGCCCATATCTAAGCCAAAGTAATTCCTTAGACAGCATGATAAATCTCTCCAACTGTGTGTCAACAGCGAGTGCATATTTCTAAGAGCCTTGAGATGTTATTTCTGCTCAGAATTAGATGTGGGGTTTTTCCTGGTAACTTAAAACCTTCTGTTATCTATGCTATTATGTCCCTCACAGGTGAAAAAAAATCTCATGGGAGAGAATCATAAAGAGAGGTTAGGAGAAAATTCCATTTCCAGTATTCAGGCAGTCTTCATAACTCAACTATACCATCATATTTTATGCCTTGCTCTCTGTCCCCTAAGGTAGGAGGAAGGTGAATCTACTGTGAGAAGAGAAATCTTTTTACTACCTGTTCTAAAACATAATTCTTCTCTCTCAAAAAAAGAAGTGATAGGCATTTTCCCACTGAGGAGCACATGTAGATTCCTTTAACCACAATTTGTGTCTGACTTAGTGACTACCTTTATATTTTCCCTAGGGTTTGGGGGTGATTTTTTTAATACACCAGTTTGTATAATAAAGTGACAAGGAATTCTTCTTAGAGATATTTCAAAAGCTGTTTTTGAAACCAGTGAGAAATCTGAGTATGTTAGGTCTACAAGACTGGGGGGAAGAGGGAGGGGAAGTTTCAAGACTATAGCACATACATCTGAGGCCTATAACTAGAGGACAATAGACTGTCACAACTTTTTTTGCAAAGCTAAGAAACTTGATCATTTTCCTACAGATTAACTGGAGTAAAATGTTTTCTGTCACTCTTTTTCAATCCATATTTGCCTTTACATAAACCACAGAAACACTTTGCTACGAATTCTGGTTTGTCCAAATGTCCAAAACTGTAGCAAGAAAACACATCAGCTCTTAGTAGGAAGATGGGAGAAAAGAACAAAAGAAAAAAAAAAAACAAAAACCATAACAAAAGAAAAACAAATCCATTAAAAACAGATTAAGACTTTATCTTTAAAATGTTTTCAACACATTCAGCTGTGAAAAGTGCAGAATGCAGAGATGGACACTATTCTTCCATCTCCATTTTCTAGGAAGTCTGTGAAAGCTGAGATTTCCTTTGTTCCAGCTTAAATTTTGCACCCTTTTCCTTGTTTAATTTTCATCACTTCTGAACAGAAAACCAGGAATATCATGGAACTGACTTTAGAATAAAAACACGCAGGTTACTACTACTACAATCAACAGATAATTGTGCAGAATTAGATCATAGTGCCACTGTTCTTGGTGGATGAAAATACCTAAATCAAGCCCCTATCTGTAGATGAGTGCTCCAGGATCTATATTCCAAGCAGAGAAATACATGCTTAAGATCCACATGAATGGGGAAGTTCAAAAAAGCACATTTTTGCTTAATATTTCATCTGGATTATCTCAGTGTTTTCTTAAATACACTGTATAGTCTTTCAGGGGACATTGTCCTCACTATTCATTAGGAATTACTTATTTATCTATCTATTTTTTTATTTTTTTTTTGGGGGGGGTGTGACTAAATCTGTCACCTATATTAGACATCCCCATCTGTCTCACCAAACAGACAAAATAATTAATGTATAGTCTATTCTTCAATGTTTTCCAAGCTGTTTGATAGGTGTATTTTACACAGAGTAAATTGTAATAAATATCATTACTGTTTTAAACCTAAATGAGTTACGTTCTGTATGTGTGACATGTTGTATATTTTTAATCTGTGAAGATCCAACTCATGTAGTTTTATACTTGTACTAGAATATCTGTGCAAGTGAAGAATAGGAGAGGAAGCACTTGGGAAAAAAGGCACCTGGATGCCTCCTGGAGGGAAACGCCAAATTATAGCAAATGCATCCAAGTTCCACCAGCTGCTCCTGCTGCATTGCTGGAATGCTGCTGTTGTAGGGAAAGAGGTACTGTCAACCAAATCTGGAAAGAGTAGAAACTCCCAAGGGACTCTGTGCCCAATGGCATTTTGCAGTAAATGTCTGTTCCTAACCAATATGTCCTATTTCCAAAACCTCTATTCTTTTATGTAAATAATAAATAAATCTGCCATCTATGTATGCCAAGACCATGCATCAGTGAAAACTTCCATTTTCTTTACAGTTGAGAAAATGTTGTCATACAAGGCCAATTACATAGTTTCCTAAAAGTAAGTTCCAGTCAGAATATAGCTGAGAAATATTGTGGGTGGCAAATTGCAGTTCAATCCCATCAAGCAAATTGCAATTTGATTCTATGAATAAATATCCAACTTTTTAATTTATTGGTCACAAACTGCACACAGGAACAAGCTAGGCAACATTATCTACCCACTTTTAACAGAAAGTTTTCAAAGGAATGAAATGAGTGCATACAGGGAAACAATGTAGTGGAAATCTACTCATTTCTTACTTCACATCTTTTGCTTGTTGAGTCTAAGATTGAATATTACCCATTTTTTGTAGAATTATAATCACACTGGTACTCCATATAAATCAGAAAATTAATGAAGAGAGATATCCTATGAAAAATCAATTTCATTTCCATATTTTTGTCTAAAAATATATTTTTAGACTCCAAAGCAAGTTCTGCTGATTAAACAGTGAATATGAATAAGATTGAATACTTATATATTTTCATGTTGGATGTAATATAATTGGACAATGTACTTAATAATATGCTTTAACTTTTGTTCAGCCCTGAAGTGGCTGAACAGTTAGACTAGATAACCATTGTATGCCCCTACCAACTGGAGTTATTCTAGTCCAGTCTAGCCTAATCTACTCTGTTATATAAATGTACAGTTCTCTTAGCCTCAGAAAAGGTCTTAAATGTTTACTCACGTATAAACTAGAAGGTCCAAAACTAGAAGTCACAAAAAAAAAAAAAAAGCTATTATCAATTCATTCATTTATTCATTCATTATTTTTAAGCCTTTTCATAGATTTAGAGGTTTGGTTCACAATGTTCTAAATTTTTGCCTTCAAATATTTTTAAACTATCCCTTTTGAAAACTGGACATGTGTTCTTTTCCTAATTTTTAGTTAAAAATGACTAATTTTGAGTGAGGTGAGTTGTTTCTGACCCAAATGTTTTACATGCCCTAATTTGTCAGCTGTGCACCTTCTGACATATTATAGGATCCACAAGGGGAGGCATGAGTTAGTGTGGTAGTCACAAGTTACCATATGAACTTTTCAAGCAACCTAAGTTTTATCATACAGATTATTGCGCAGCCAGATATCCTGCAAACGCTTATCCAGTGTTACTATCTGGAATCTTATAGACTCATCGAATCATAGAATAGTTAGGGTTGGAAAGGACCTTAAGATCATCAGGTTCCAACCCCCCTACCATGGGCAGGAATACCTCACACTAAACCATGTTACCCAAGGCTCTGTCCATCCCCGCCTTGAACACTGCCAGGGATGGAGCATTCACAACTTCCCTGGGCAACCCATTCCAGTGCCTCACCACCCTTACAGTAAAAAACTTCTTCCTTATATCCAATCTAAACTTCCCCTGTTTAAGTTTGAACCCATTGTCCCTTGTCATATTGCTGATGAAGACTCCCTCTCCGGCAACCATGTAGGCCCCCTTCAAATACTGGGAGGCTGCTATAACGTCTCCATGCAGCCTTCTCTTCTCCAGACTGAACAGCCCCAACCTTCTCAGCCTATCTTCATATGGGAGCTCCAGCCCCTGATCATCTTTGTGGTTTTCCTCTGGACTTGCTCCAACAGCTCCATGTCCTTCTTATGTTGAAGACACCAGAAATGCACACAGTGCTGCAAGTGAGGTCTCACGAGAGCAGAGTAGAGGGGCAGGATCACCTTATTCAGCCTGCTGGTCACGCTTCTTTTGATGCAGCCCAGGATATGGTTGGTTTCTGGGCTGCGAGCGCATACCATGCACTGGTTCCTTACATCACAATGGCCTTCTATCTGGGGCATTTGACTGCTGAGCTGCTTCACAGTGACTGTGTTCCTTAGTGTTTCCTCTCAAAAAGATTGTTTCATTTTCTGAGATGTTAAGAAATTCTTCTTAGTGATGATCCTTTGTTCTTCATGCAGCTGTTACAGTAGGAATTTTCTAAAGTAGATTAGCCTACTGATAAAATTTTCTACTACCCTAGAAACAATTATAACACTCTGGTTCTCTACTTTTTATTAAAGACAAAACACAGATTAAGAGAAAATGCTTTAGTGAATATTTCTGTGTAATCTAGTTTTATACATAGCTGCTCTGAGCCAAGTTTTTAAACAAAAGACAATATTTTGTTTATGATTTGTTTATTGCTTTGGTTTGTTTTTTACTGTCTTTTTATATGTTTCTGCAGAATTACAGCCTTGATTTACAGCTGGTTTGCTTTGATTAAGTCTTTTTAATATTCTACGATGTTTCACCCCACAGCTTAGATTATTTATTTATTTTTTTCAGTAGTGGAAGTTTCTAGCTGAAATTCTCATTATTTATTGCATTCTGCATTTAAACACTTGCTCCTTGGAAGTGCTTGAATGCTTTTAAGAGAACTTCATCACATCAAAGTATAAATTCGTAGTAAAAAGAGTGACTTCTCTCAGCAGAAAATGCAGTTTTCTAAGACATCAACCATAAGAGATGCCTACAGTGAACTATGTATTATGACAAAGAATTTGGTTTCTAGCAGCAGGAGTATCATCCCTGAGCTATAAGCAATCACAAGACTATTTGAAACTGGAGAATATTCAATCTGTCTTTTTCTGGAGATATATTTAAGAAGCGATTAGATTTTGTTGTATAAAAGTATAGTATGAAGACAGGCCTGAGAAAGTTCAGGCTGTTCAGCCTGGAGATGAGAAGGCTGCGTGGTGACATAGCAGCCTTCCAGTATCTGAAAGGGGACTATAAGGATGCTGGGGAGGGACTGTTCATTAGGCACTGTAGTGACAGGACAAGGGATTATGGGGCTCAAACTTAAACAGAAGTTTAGATTGGGTATACGGAAGAAGTTCTTTACTGTAAGGGTGGTGAGGCACTGGAATGGGTTGCCCAGGGAAGTTGTGAATGCTCCATCCCTGGCGGTGTTCAAGGCCAGGTTAGACAGAGCCTTGGGTGACATGGTTTAGTGTGAGGTGTCCCTGCCCATGGCAGGAGGGTTGGGGCTAGATGATCTTAAGGTCCTTTCCAACCCTAACTATTCTATGATTCTATGATAGGTGAAATAATGGCTGCAACCACACAAAAAGTGAACAGAGTGTGAAGCTGGTCAAAACCTAAATATATGGAAGAAAAAAATGTGTCAACAGAAGGTGGCATTAAAAATAATGGAGATGGATATGTCTGAACATGGGAGCAATGCAAAAATCAGCAAGAGAAATACAGAGGCAAGTAGAGAAAGAAAGTACGATGAGAAAGTCCACAGTGTTCGGGAGGTGGGAGGGGAAAGCGAAACAGATTTGGTTTGCAATCCAGGAAGATGATTTTGGTTTCCTTTATGCTACATATACCGAAAGACTGAATTTTTTGCTTTTTATGTATATAACAGGGACCATGTCCAACATATTCCATCACTAAATTCTTCCTTGATTCAAAGGGACTCTCAAGCTGACATTTATATTAACAAAATAAACAGAGTGAGGTGCTGTATTGGCTCAAAAACTGGTGAACAATCGCTTTTATGATTTAATTGTATAGCTCTCACTTGCAAGAATTATCCCATGCCAAATCTGTCTCCCGGATAATGTCTGAGCATGGGTCAGAATAATGGGCCAAAGGGTAGGCAGCATTAATGAAGCTACCTTGTTCTACCATGGAAGAGAATATAACCATATAGAGGTGAACGAGACTGGGTCACTTGCTCTCTAAGAAGCAAACAGGGCCAGCCCCTTTTATTTACTGGAAAAGATATAACCTAGAAACCTTCATAAGAGTCAGCTGAAATTGAACAGACTGTTAGGTACAGGCTGGTGTTGCACTGTGCCAATCAGTTATACCTTAAACAGTGAAATAATTTTCCCAGACTGTTGATATTTACTGGATTAAAGCATATTTACCAAATGGAAACATCCTTCAAAGTTTAAAATCTTAATTAGCTGATTAAGTCAAATTTTAAAACTGTGTAATTCATCTACTTTTCTGCAAGTTCTGTTAAACCAGCATTTTATTTTCAGATTTACAAAAGTTCTAAAGAACTGATTGGGTGCTGTAATATATGTAGTTCCACAGACAAAAGAAGAAAAAAATCCTCAATCAAACCAAACCAAACAAAACAAAGAAGCTTTTTTTCTGTCGATTCTATTGTTCTCAAGATATTCGCGTCTTTAGTATAAGACTTTTATGCTTCATCATTTCTGAAAGAAATAAAAGCAATCTTCATTTATAGCAAGCAATGTATATGATTTAAAATTGCACACAGAATTGCAGAATACAGCACTTTTGTTCCAAAGAAACCCCAGATAAATGAATATCATTGCTATGACTGTGGACATGTCTTACAGAAAGCTCTTAGTCCTACATTACACCATCAATTCAGCCATCTTTCTTGGTTTTCCCATGACATGAGAGTCTAATGACCACTCTCACATTTTATTCTAACCTGTCATTACTAGTCTTTATCCTGACATAAATATTAAAACACTTTGGCACCCAAAACATTTTTGACTGGCCATTTTCCAGTCAAAAACATGTGAAACGTGTAGGTCCTGTCCTGAAGAATGTAGAGAAAAAAAATTTTATCACAGGAGAGCAAACTGAAAAATGCAATAAGCTCTTGCCTAACTAGATAAATGCTTTTCCTAAATTTAAGTTCTCTAAATGTCCCTTGCTATATTCATCACTCTGCTATATATAGAGCTGCCTTGTAATGAGATTTTCTTAGTTGGATGATCAGAAAAGGTCAGCTGTCCTCAGTAAAGATTCATATATCAGAAATTCTAGTGTTGAATGCAATAAAACTTGGAAGTCCAATTGAATCTATTTTATGCATATTTCAGGCTGCAACAGCCAAAGTTCTTACAAGATGTTGACATAAATCCGGAAAACTCAAAAAAAATGTTCATTTAATCTTTAAACCAAGCAGTCACTGCCTGGCATCACAGTAAATCCATTGTTTCCCAGAAATGCTCAATGGAATTTCTGCATATGCATTGTCCAGCAGTTTGTAGACAGAATTAAACATGATTCTTCCCAGAAGCATTAGATCTGTTAATCACATGGAGAACAAATATAAAGTACATTCACACATATCCCCACCAGAAGTAGGGGAGGTCTAGTCATATCAGCCTCATCTAACCAGTTATCCTCATTTCCAGTTCACTTTTATATATATATATCTCAATATTATATCCTTTTAGTCTTCCTTGAGAAGGTATGTAAGTAAGTCAGAGCTATAAAGTGGGTCTTGTTGACAAAAACACTTATAAAATGGCTAGAAGGCAAGTAAGATTATAGCGGTACTAATTTTCCATTTATATTCTGCATTAGACTACTAAGGAGCATCTGATCACAAAGAAAGCATAGAATTGTTATGAAGTTCCATGCAAGCTTTAAATTCATGGCATGCATGAGACAGTATCTCTTCTTTTTTTTTTTTTCATGTCAACAAAACACAAAAGAGCTAAGTGACATGCTTCTGACTTTACAGGAAGGCAGGAGATCAGGGAGGCAACAGAAGGCGACCTATGACCTTAGTAAGATGAGCTCTCTAGACAATAAAGCAGCACCTATGTTAAACCAGAAGACAGTACTGCTTCTTTTAAACATATTCTTAGTTTGCACAGATGTCCTTTAAATAATTAAAAAACAACCCTTAAATTTGTATAATAATGGACTGCATGCGAGCAGGATGCACTGTGCTTGAAATTAATAGAAAATGCCATGCAGTTCATCATCTTCTGCAGTACAAGTTCTGACAAGCTGAAAATTCTTGCAGCCTGGCACACAAGCCAGGCAATAAGCAGAGATCTGAAGTCATAACACTTATTCAGTATCAAATATGGCATAACATTATGTTTGTTACTCAATGGTTGAGATTCTGAGCATCTGCTTAAGGCCTCTGAAATAAGTCAATGGCATATATTCAGCTACATCTGCAGAAAAGAGAATTTCAACTTTAAATTAATGTATTAGCCCAGGAGAGTGTAATTCAGTCAACATTAGCATTTCAGACCAGTAAGCCTTGTAACTATCAAGGCCATTTTTTTTTTAAACATATCTTTTGTTTTAATGAATAAGGGCACCAAATATTTAGGTGTCACAGTTCTGTTCTTACCTTCAGAAAGAGCTTAGTGAAAATTCCAAAGTCACAAGGGAGTTCTAATATGCTCTGAACCTACCTAAAATATACTTAATTCAAACAAAACAAAACAAAACAAAACAAAACAAAATAAAAATGAAAGCACGTTTGGTACGGTTTCTTTCATTAACATTACGAGCTACAGAAATACTGCTGCTTTTATGAACACAGTGCTGCAAAATGTTGGAGACTGAAGTTCAGTTTTAGCACAATGACTATCCCTCAGTTCCAGCTGGTGTGGCTTAGTATGCAATTGGTTTTGGTTCTGACCCTTCACTGACTCAAATGTAAGGGTTTAGGTTGAGAACATACATATACACTGCTAGAAAAGTGCCATAAATATTATTATATATCCCTGGGTTGCTACTTCTTTGCTATTCTGCTAAGCTTACTGCTTCTGACTATCACATCTTTAGGTATTCACTGTCCCACGCAAAACCCAACAGAGCTTTTTGTCCTTATTATTTGTCACACCATGGTGGAAAAGGCATGTGTTTTGACGAGAATTTCAGATAAATGGGAAATATATCTAACTTTTCTGATGAGTAACTAGTGGAAGCTCACTATCAGACTGATAGAACACTGAATCATTCAATTGCTTTTATAATATGAACAGGTAACATAAAGATTCTGAGTCACTCAGTCATAGATAAATATATGCATTATAGGAATGCGTAATTTGTTGTTCCTTGTGTAACAATAGCATTGACAGTAACAGACCCATTTCAGAAGCACAGCCACAACCAAATGTATAAATAAAATTGTATGGATGTAGCTGAGCATAACATTTCAAGAAAATCCAGGCAGTATCAAAGATCAAGACAGTATCAAAATCAAAATTGCTATTTGAAGGCTAAGCAGAACATGTCAGACAAAGAAGTGACAGGCACCTTTGAAAGACCTGTGCTTAGGTATGAATTGTGATTACTTAGCATTTGGAAGAAGTTCCTGAACCTTCCTGATAGAGTGAATACAACAAGAAATAAACTTATAAAGTGGGAGGACATTACAAGGAATTACTAAAGAGATATGATAGTGTGAAGGAAATAAAAAAGAGAAGAGAAGAGAAGAGAAGAGAAGAGAAGAGAAGAGAAGAGAAGAGAAGAGAAGAGAAGAGAAGAGAAG
>WYDI02016473.1:0-31102 GCA_009867235.2 Psittacus erithacus
GTGAGACTGACTGGTCTGTAGTTCCCTGGGTCTTCCATTTTCCCCTTCTTGAAAATGGGGGTTATATTTCCCTTTTTCCAGTCGTCGGGAACTTCACCTGATCACCACGATTTTTCAAATACGATGGACAGTGGCTTAGCAACTTCATTTGCCAGCTCCTTCAGGACCCGTGGATGGATTTTGTCAGGTCCCATGGACATGTGCACGTTCAGGTTCCTAGGATGATCTCGAACCAGTTCCCCTCCTACAGTGGGCCTAGGGTCTTCATTCTCACAGTCCCTAGCTTGTGAAGCTAGATGTCTTTGCTTTGAGCACTCTGTATTTGCTGTTCACGTGCATATGTTTGTAGATGCACCGGAATATAATGTTTGCATGTAGGGTGCTTGAAAGTATGGAGGAGAAGCTGATATGTTGGAGTCTATGGCTCTGCAGTCCCAGCCGCTATCCCTTGTGCCGGGGTGTGAGAGTGTGGAGGCTGTCATTCAGTAACAAGTCTTTCTGCTGTGAGGAAAGGTGGTGGTCTGTTACCCTTTTCATGCTGTCATGCTCTCCTAGTGATTTATTTTCCAGGTAACGACTTGTTTATTTATTTTTTAAATTTGGTCAGTTGTTGTGGGTTAGCATGTAGATACTCAACCTGTGTTTGTATTTCTGGCCATTTGGCTGAGCCCGCAGCACTAACCATGCGTCTGGTTCAAACTCGTGATTTTCTCATTACTGTTACTGGGGATATGGACTCTGGCTGAAGGGAAATCAGAGGGATGTGTTCTGGAGTGGCTTTCTGTTTACTACTGATATGATTTCTAATGCAGCTCAGGATGTAATCTACCGCCTTTGCTGCTGGGGCAGACCTGCTGAATCAGGTCCAACCTGTTGTCCACCGGGAGCCTCACGTCTTTTTCTACAAAGTGACTTTCCAGCATTTGCTGGAGCATGGGATTCTTCGCCTTGATGTGAATGACTTGGCTTTGCTTTCCTTTGAACCTCATGAGGTTCTTCTTCGCCCATTTCTCCAGCTTGTTGATGTTCCTCTGAGTGGGCAGTGCACTTGTAGAGTCATAGAATCATAGAATAGTTAGGGTTGGAAAGGACCTTAAGATCATCAAGTTCCAGCCCTCCTGTTATGGGCAGGGACACCTCACACTAAACCATGTCACCCAAGGCTCTGTCCAGCCTGGCCTTGAACACCGCCAGGGATAGAGAATTCACAACTTCCCTGGGCAGCCCATTCCAGTGCCTCACCACCCTGACAGTGAAGAACTTCCTCCTTATATCCAATCTAAACTTCCCCTGTTTAAGTTTGAACCCATTACCCCTTGTCCTATCACTACAGTCCCTAACGAATAGTCCTGAATAGCCCCAGCATCCTTACAGGCCCTCTTCAGATACTGAAAGGCTGCTATGAGGTCTCATCTGGTCTGTCAACCACTCTTGGTTTTATTATTGTAGTAGTTTGACTAGATCTCCTCAAAGTGGTTTTTGTTTGAAACTTCCTGTTGGCTTTTCCTGAAATGGTGTTTTTTCTCTCCAGTTTATTTCTGAAGTGTTTGGTTTTCAGTTCTGACCTAAGAATGCTGAGAGATAAGACTGTATTGGTGTGACTTTTGCAGGAGCACATGCCATTTGCGGTAGTAGCAAGTAACGAAAAGGTACAAATTGGAAACAAAATGGTGAGAGTCCGTCAGTACCCTTGGGGCACTGTACAAGGTAAATGAATTCTCAAAGGTATTTTTACAAGATTGTTATTGTTGCAGTATAAAATTCACCAATACTTAAAGGGGCTCATATTTTCTGCTGATGCAATGTTGATTGTATTTTGGATCAACAGTTTAAGGAGTTTAGCAATTAATACTTGCGGTGTGCACTAACTGGTAGTTCCATCAGCAATGATGCAATCATTGGAATCAAGCTATGAGATAGTGTATGTAATATTTGGGTAGGTTAATATGGTAGCAGTGCCTCTCAAAGTTTTATGACTGTCAGTAGAGAAGAGGGGAAAAAAAGAGCAAAATTTATCATTGTTCAACTCAAACAGGAAATCAGGGTGTGCTGGAACATGTTCACCAGTAGTTAGTGCTTCAATATATATATTTGAAATTATAAGGAGTTATAAGATGTATACTAAACAACAATACCTTTTTGTGGAATTATAATTAGTAAACAAAATAAATGAATCTCAATGCTGAAAAAAATATATTTTGACATTTTGCTAGCTATGCATAGTAATAAAATCTTCCTCTTTTAACTCATTAGTGGAAAATGAGTACCACTGTGACTTTGTAAAGCTTCGTGAGATGCTTATTTGCACAAATATGGAAGACTTAAGAGAGCAGACTCATGCACAACATTATGAGTTGTACAGACGGTGCAGACTGGCAGAGATGGTCTTCAGAGACATGGGTCCAGGGAACGAACCAGTCAGGTAAAGGACTGCATGTGTAGCGCTTGCTTTCAGCATCTATTCACTTCACTTTGACTCTATCAACCCAATACAGAGCATACATAGAATAGTTTTCATAAGAGGGGAAAACAAAAGAGTTGGTGGTTTGTGATTGTTGTTTTGTTTTGTTTTCTTTAAATCACAGTAAGTGTGTTGCAGTTATCTTCATGGAGAAGTATGTGGGATTATATGAACATTGCTTTTAAAGACACAAAAGCTGGTTGTATTTCTGCAATCTTTCTCTTTTATAATAAACCTGGGAATTTAATTTTTTATCCTAGACAATGTAAATTTTCTTCAGGTATGTGCACTTCATGCATTTTAGACTATTTTCATTATATATCAGCATGCTGGTTTATTTTCTATCTTAATGTCTGATTCTGAACAATGGTTTGGTTTTAATCAAAATTCAGAAGGAACTGAAGCAAAAACTTTTGCAAAATCATTGGTTACACTGTTGACTTCTCGTGTTGTCTGCCATAATAACCAATGTCTAGCCTTTTCAGGTTAAGAAACCTCTTGCTAGACTCTCAGAAGTTAATAGAGGAAAGTTAAGCAGAGGGTTAGAGACACTTGGTTGTTTCATGTCATGCAGTAAAGCTGCTTTTTGCAGGACATATTTACTATTTCTATATCCAGTTTATTTAATCTTTTATTTCCAATTCTGTTATCTCCCTCTCACTCTTCCAACTTCCTTTGGTCGTTTTATGAATGGGACTGTATTTTATAAATTGTTAGAATCCTAACGGGGAAGAACTGATGCTTCAGGAGTTGTTCAA
This sequence comes from Psittacus erithacus, assembly GCA_009867235.2. NCBI lineage: Eukaryota > Metazoa > Chordata > Aves > Psittaciformes > Psittacidae > Psittacus > Psittacus erithacus. The sequence continues at coordinate 3,220 of WYDI02016473.1, forward strand.
GTCTTCACAGTTTATTGAAGTGCTATTATTGCGTAGTCATGGTGGGAAATACTGACTTGAATCAGACATGAAAACAAAATAAGACTCTGCATTAAGAACAATTTCTAGTGCTTTGAACCAGCTGGTTTGTTTACTTCTTGTTTTACGTGGTCATCAGACTTTTTTTACCCATTCTGTTCTGGTAAAAAAAACCCACAACAAAACAAACTTTTAAATGGCTTCCCTCCAAATAGTTGGTTTTAGTGGGTTAAATTCTTTGCTTTCACCTCTACTTTGCTCAAAAGGTCTAAGGCAGTTGCAGTTACTGTAACTCACAGTTACAACATTTCTTCCACTTTAATTAGGTCCAATTTATATATTGTTCAAATACTAATAAATAAGATTAATGTGGCCAAGGAGGATGCTGGAGGTGGGCACTTCTTTCTCAAGTCTTAATATCAAGGTGCATTTAAAGATTAGTTCATTTAGATGATCTTGAGCTACCATGAATCACAGTGGTCTCTTGACATTTTTCTTGACTTAACAAGAAACATCTATCTCATAAATAGAGAATCAAAGGTGAATGAGGTTTAAAACCAGCTGAAACTGGCCATAGACTTTTCCCATATTTTAAAGTGGGACTGGATCTAGGATATGTGGTTGTCTTGCAGTTATATGGCATAGTGAGTGGCCCTGAGGGCTGAAAGATAAGGCCTTTTGTCTTTTGGGAGAGATATTTTATGATACCATAAAAAGGGAAGAGAATTTAGAGAATTTGTACGTAGTGTAATGGGCAGACTAACATGTCCCTACCCATAAGGTGTTTTTTGGAGCTGCTAAGAGAATGACAGAAAGTGTCCTCCTCAACCGTGTGGTAGAAACCATCTCCTTCCATAGAGAAAGTTCAGTGCTGCCTGTAAATTTCAGTATCTTTCAGAATAGGGACTATCCTGTTCTTCTGAGCAAAAATGTGTTATTAAGTCATTGTCCTCTTTGTCCTTAAAGATGTTTACAATATGTACACAGGAACTCTAAGATCTGCAGTTTTAAAGTATAGTTAATATAGCATAGCAATATGAATGAACTGATGAATTAAATTTCAAGGCACTTGTATAAATAATGGTCAAAATGCATGTTGAGAAGTCGTATTTTGTGCCTGTGATGTAGCTTTCTAAATGCTAAAGTTGGTAATTTCAATTGAGTTTTTTTAATGTAAATTTAGAAAATTTCTGCTAGACTTCAGTACTCTGCTGATTTTACTGCACTGGGGTTTGTAGCATTTGGACATTGACACTTGAGTAGCTAACATGTCTTGCCTTTTCATGACATGTTGTCCTGGGTGAAAAAAAGCTGCCTGTGAAGTTCCTGTACCACTCTTCTGTATTTAAAAGTACAGCACTAGTTTGTTCATCCAAAATTGTATATCACTGCAAAGCAAGCCTCGTAATTCTTGTGTTTTCAGTTACCTTGTGGGATAGATAGGTTGTAAGCAGATCTGTAAAGGCTTTCACTCTTATGTGTGAAAAAACATGTTGGTAAGCTTTATGTTTATGTAGGAGACCTCGAAAGAGATGGTTTCATTACACAACAGAAAAATGTATTTGCATTTTTATTACTAGGTGCGAGGAGGGAAAATAAAAATAGTCTGAAGTGACTCTCTTGTGTACGCTTTTGAAAGTGTACACAACTTCAAAAATACCTGTTCTCTACTTCTACATTTTTTGTGAGTTTGCATCATTATAACTTTTAAATTTGTTTATTTGCAGCTTTGTTCTGAGTTAACTTTTTAATTAACCATACTTGCAGGGAGAATTAAGTTTACCTGCGCAGTCTGTTGATCTGTCCCTAATAACTTATGAACCACCTCCCCATTTTCAAACTTCTGCGAAGGGTTGGGTGCTTCCAGGGAATTACATGGTTAGTGTTCTCACTGCAGGAAAAGCAGAAGACCTCTGTTCCTACCAGCTGTTGGCCAGCCAGTGTGCATTTGTTGTCAGTAAATCATTACTTCTGAATCAAGTACTGTCTTTTGAAACTCCTGGGAACTTGGCAGTACTGCAGTAGGATGAGAAGGTCATGGGTGATTTGGAAGTAGCTAAGGCTACTTGTGTGGGAAAGATCCACGAAAGTACTCACAATGAGTAAAAAATATTTAGGAAGTATGGAGGGACATTAGCTCTATAGATAAAAAGGTGTAAGGATGTAGACAGGACTTTGGATATTACAATCACTGAACATAAAATCATGTATAAGAATTTGGGCTATTCTGCTGCTTTCAGGACACCTGGTTTATACTGGTATTTCATCAAACCATTATTTGAATTGGATAGGAACAATTAGAATAATTTACATTAATTGCTAATTGGGAATTTACTTAATCTCATTCCTTGCAAAGACAATATACAAAACTTGGGGGTTCATTCCAAAAGGTCATGAGGATTTCAGTCACGTGTATGCCATATCAGGTATAACATGTAAACTGCTTTAAAGAATCCACCATATGGTGTTTTGGGGAGTAAATGAAATACCATCTAAGGCTAGTCATATAGGTATAATCTGGATTCCAAGCCATGAAAAGCAGGCAGTCTGGACTGGGCTTGGAAAGCCTGTTATGGCAAAATTTATATAATGGTTGATGGATAGCAGAGTATTTGGGAGGATGCTGTGGGCGTTTTATGCAGTATCTGTTGGATGTAAAACCCAGGAAGTGCTTTTATTGTAATTTTTTAGTACTTAAAATGGGGATTTGCATTTCTATCTTGTTGAAAAATAAAGATAGACTCTTTTTTGTGTGGATGGTCTAGTCCTGCCTTTTTGATGGTTCTGTTATGTCCATTAGGAATATGAATGAGGTTAATCTTAGCAAGAGATAATTGCTGAGATGTCCATAATAGAAAAATTTGGGGTAGATGAAAACAGAAATCTAGACATGAGGACTGCTTCCAGATAAACAAACCTCTAAATATATGCATACCTAGTAGCCTTAGATGTTTGCAAGGGAGGATTACTACTGTTTTGAAGTTGGACATTTTTTAAGTCCATTTTCCAATCTTAGATGTGTTGTTGCTGAAGGGGACATTCTTATTTTGAAAGAAAACTAATAAGTAAGAGCCTGTTGAAGAAATCCGAAGGTTGATATTCAGACTGTATGCTTGCATATTTGGATTCTCTGATGTTAATAATTTTCTTGTTTTGTTGTTTTTCTATGCTAATAATCACAGTTGGTTCTTCATCATAATTGCAGTTAAACATGATTGTAACACAAACATCTAAATTTTTCAATATGTGACCAATCTATTTTCCCCTGAAACTGGGATATTCAGATTTTGCAGTTCTTGAACAAAAACATGTTCATTTTTCAATCTATTTTGAGAATGATGAGAGAAAAACAGGAATGATTGAGTAGTGTGAATAAGGTTATGTGTAGAGGAAGGTTGGTATGACTCTAGTTGCCTTTTCTAAGAAAGGAAAGCTAATATCTGAAAGGCTATTAGGCTTCTTTCTTAAGTAGTCTCTTGGGAATGGGATTCATCTGACCAACTGGAGACCTCTGCATTAGAGCTAAATATTTTGACCTCCTTATGGTAAGACTAAAGCGCAATCAAAATGCCTTTTTTTCATGCCTCCACTGGGAAAATGGTAATTATTTAGATCTATCACATCCTTAGTGTTGCTTAGTACTAACATATGTATTTCACTGAGTCAAAGAACCATGCTAAAAATACCTGCTACTAGTTAACTTCTAAATTTTTTAGTTTTTCTGATATAGCGTAATTGATAGTCAAATGTTATACAAAAAGTTACAAGTGTGGGTCTCAAATTTGAAAGCTTTTTTAAATTTAATTGAACAAACTGTAAAATATTATGTAAATACCTGTGCTGCTTGTAGCACATAAACATTCTGTTCCATTGAGAGTTGAATTCGCTTCAGTCAGAATCTTTATTTATGAATGTAACGTGTTTGTTTTGCATCTTTATATTTAGCCTTCCATGTTCTATGTCTTATCCAGAGAGAAAAACTGTGTATTACAGCTATGCTTCTGTAGAAAGGTAGGCAATAGCACTGTTTTGAGGTATGTAATGCATTAGTAAGGTATAGACTTTCTTCACAATTCCTTCCCTTCCTCCAAAACCTCAATACAACTATGTTATTTAAATAATTATCATCTTAATTTTGCAAAAGGGTTGGTACAAATATAAAATCCTAGAAGGCCAACCCATAAGAATGAAAGAGCCCGTGAATTTGATTTTCATAATGTGCTATATGAGAAGTAGTGAAAACAGTCTTTAGGTAAACTGAAAAGTGTTTTCATGTGAGCAGTGGATGCAATAATGTTGAAAGGATTGGCTTAAGATTTGGTGAATTATTTTCTTTTCCTCCCCAAACCTCCTGAAACCAAAGGCTGTTTGGATCATTATGCTGCTGATATGCTGGACATGGAAGGGGAAACACTGTTTCAATTTTGTCTTTGTGATTTCCAGAACAATTTCCAGAACAATTCAGTCCAGGGGGAGGGGGCATTTAAAAATTACGTTTTTATTTCTCCTCTTCCTGAAACATGCAGTTTGATTACTTCATAAATTCAGTGTCTTCAAAGTTAATCTGTTACTAATTTCAAGACAAAATTGCTTTTACCTGGTAAACTAGCTTAGGTCGAGTCTAAAGGTGTCCGCATGGTGAAATGAAGGTGCTATTGCAATGTGTTAGTTTAGTCTAGCACTTGTTCTAGTGGCTGTAATTGCACCCGAAGTCAGCATGTTAGTAGCAGAACTGACTCAGGTCCCAAAAGTGTGTACAGTGAGATCGCTAGCACTAGAAAAACCTGTGTTGTAGCTTTATTGTTATTACATATGCCGTCTAAACTTAAAGATAGCTTGGATTAATATACCTGTGTGAAAAACATGCCCTTCTTTCACATGGTAGATGCAATTTCATGATGACCTGAGTTGCTTCACAGCTGATAAACCCCCCTACCCCAAAAAACAAGCCCCTGTTGTTCTGAATGTGTTTTATTGCAATGTATTGCTCAAATAAGATAGAATTGGAAAAATGCTCTGACCTTGAGCAGTTACAAGCATTACATCTGTTATGTGCAGTTTCAAGATGATTTTTCTCTCTTTTTGGGTTATATTTGGAATACAAATAAGAAATTTTAGGATTGGGAAACTGGTCAGTCATCATTTTAAATATGGAAGAATGCTGTTTAAGACTACTTATGCTCTAAATTATTAAGTTTTTAGATGTACTTTTTTCTAAGTCTTTTCATTCTGTTTTAATAGAAACAGAAAAGATGAGACTTAAAAACTGGTACAAAAATGTGTATGTTTATTAAAAATCTAGCCAAAATTTAAATATTTGGTAGACATGTATATTTATTTTACCTCATAGTGGAAGGCATGAGATACCTGGCAAAGGACAGTAACTCAAGATAGCTGAGGATGCCTGACCAGTCAGCACTCAGAAGCTGTCAGAAACTATGAGTAGTGTAAAAGAAGAGCCCCAGAATAAAGAGCTGGAACTTTACCCATAGTTAGATCCATTCAGAAGTCCCATATCCTACAAGATACTGGACAAATCCTTTTGGTCTTGTAATAGCCATTTGCACAGCTCTGATCGACCAGTTCTGTCTCTCTGGAATCTTGTGACTTAGAGAAATTTGTGGTACGTTTGTTTGGAGAAACTTGTATCATTAAGCCGGGTATGCTTTTCAAAGGTAGTGTGCTCTTTGGTGTATGAGACACATCTGTGCACAAGCTCCATTCATTTTTCCCTGAAAAGCAGAACTTTTTCTGCCAGCACTGTGGTGACAGCAGTGGTGGTATAGACACAGAAAGGTAGGATGCTTCCTTCTGTTTAGGTTTGTTAATGAATTTTTATGTGGCAAGCTGTAGAAATTAGTATTTCAGATGAATATTAATTGTTTAAATAATGTTCCAGATTGGTGATATTCCACATTGACTAAAGCAGTGTACTGGAGACTTGCTTACATTTTTGGACTTTAGTCCACAGGAAGCCTATGGAGCAGAGCGGTCTGAGTTCTACCTTGAACTGCAAAGAGAAGAGAAGGAGCTAAGACAACAGCTTGTGCAGAGAAAGAAGAAGAAAGCAGCAACGTTGAAAGAAGAAGAGCAACAGGTGAGCATGCCTGTCTGACTTAAGTTCATTTGCTGAGGTTTGAAATAGTTAACATTTTAGCATAATTTCCTGATATTTTGAGGACGGTAATGTAATGTAAGTAATCAAAAGCAGGTTGACTAATTAGGTTGATTAGATTAGAAGTTTAATTAGACACAGCAAACAAGAGACCAAGTCTTATGAGGAGCAGCTGAGGGATCTGGGTTTGTTCAGCCTGAAAAAAAAGGTAGCTCAGGGGGTACCTTATCTCTCTCTACAACTATCTGAAAGGAGGCTTTAGTGAGATGTGTGTTGGTCTTTTTTCCCAGGTAACAAGTGAGATGGCAAGAGGAAACAGCCTCCAGTTATGCCAGAGGAGGTTTAGATTAGATATTAGGAAAAACTTCTTCACTGAAAGGGTTGTCAGGCACTGGAAAAGGCTGCCCAGGGAAGGTGGAGTCATGATCCCTGCAGGTATTTAAGACACCTAGATCTAGCACTTAGGGTCATGTTTTAGTAGTGGACTTGTCAGTTAACAGCTGGACTTGATGATCCCTTTTGCAACCTAAATGATTCTATAAATGCAAGTCTTTGGGTTTTTTTTGAAGGAGGCTTATAGTTTAAAGGCTTTGCTGGAAAGCTGGGACAAGTCAATAGGTAAGAGGTGATATGGTGAAGTAAAAGGGCTGATAAATATTATGGTTGCATGTTTCTTTGTCTTCTCTAGCGGTGTGCTAAGAAACATCTGTATGCCATAGCAGCAGTGTAAGTGCTTTCCATGCACAGGTTGCTCTGTGAAAACCATGATTTTAGGAAAAAAAATCCCATGGGTTGTTTTTCAGCTCAAGGGAGCGGGGCATATGTGCTTGTATGACCTCCAGGCTTAGTTATTAAATATAAGTTCAACCCTCATGTTGATAGGTTTGAAATTTGGGTGGGGTGATTTTGTTGGTCTTGTTTTGGTTTTAAAATCTCATCTATACCCAGCTGCCTTAAGAATATTTGGAGATGTGGAACATTTCTTGAATATGTTGTTGAAGATTTAGTCCTGTCAAGCTGGACTGGCAAAACAGGATCTTCTCATCTACTGTCTGCCAGACTCTATCATGGTCATGCATATTTATATTCAAACACTAGTGTAATTGAAATTGGAAATTGGTGTGGACTTATTAATGTTCTGTACCTCAGTCTCCCAGCAAAAAGACAGCAGTTTTTGCAAGGTGTTTAGGTGCATGTTTTATATGAGAAGGCTAAATACTTTGTTTTCTAAATCTGTTAAGTCTTGAATGCTGCTTGCAGAGAAAAAAAACCAGGTTCAGTCCTTCTCAGTATTAGGCTATCCAATTGGAATAACACTTGGCCATGTACCCTTTGATGTTTTCCTTCTATGATTTGTATCAGGTGGCTTGTGAGCTCTGCATACTGCAATTGAATTATGGCTGTTAGTTTTCCCAGTTCCTGATGTGGGAAAGTGATCATGCAGTCGCTGCTAAGCAACATTTGTCATATACTCTTGCTGCTCATTATTTGAGAAGTGTGTATGCATATCTGAAAAACAGGAATTTCTGTTGTACTTGAGATTGCTTTCTCATTCTTTATTGAGAAGAAACTTGTGCAGCATTACCACTCCTGAGACATACAGTTGCTTAGGAGCTTACTGTTTATACCCTGAATGTTTTTATTGGTATATCTGTTTTTACAGTGCATCAAGTTAACTGTTGCAATGAAGTAAATAGATTAATATTATACATACACACACACATATTTATAAAATCTGGCAGCTTTACTGTGTAGAACAGGCCTAACTGTTACATTTATAATCTTAATTATTTCTTATGAGGGCAGGCAACTCAGGAGGAATAAAGGATGTTGTGAGGTTACGCAGGGAGAAAATTAGGAGGTTTCCACCTGTACTTTGTGTCTGTAGTCTGGCTTCTGTGGGAACAATCTGATATGAGTGGTTATTTTTCTGGATTGTTGATTTCGGTCTTACCAGTTCTGGGAAAGAACTGCAATTTTTAAATGAGTTTTAATGCAATTTGAGGTAGGTTTTACTGTTTTATTGCAGAGGGGTTTTGTATTATGATATCACCACCTTGTGTTCCTAACTGGAACTACTTTTTTTGTGCTCTAAACAGCTACTGGCTAAATATGAACATGAAATGAAAATTCTTGAAGAAATGCATCTGAAATTAGAGGAAAAGAAAAAAGTTCTAGAAGATGAAATAGCTATGTTTCTTGAGAAGAAAGCTAATGCTGAGTTACTCCAGTCACAACCACCTGTCTCTGCCTTTGCTGTTAGTTTGAAGAAAGGCAAGGACCACAAAAAGTAAGTGCTAGTCTTCAGAGGCAGCAAGAAAAAACTTCTTCACATACCACTTTTATAACATAAATTTCAGTAATCTTTTAGAAGACATACAAACATGCTCCTATTCTGTGATAAGAAGACAGAAGTGTGTAAATTACCTTCATGGTGGATTTAGAGTGATTGCTGTATGTACTATGAGCATTCTTTCTTTTTTTTTTCCTTGAAGGAACCAAAGTTTTCGACTTGAATTGCTGTGCTTTGATATCAGAAATGAAGAAATTGCAGCTGTTCATGAACAGAGCAAGAGGGAGAGGGAGAAGTTAGAGAGGGAGAGAAATTCACCCAGGGGATTCCAGAAATGACAAATTTGATTGCAGCACTGAGGTTCTGAATATAGGATATGTTAGTTTTATGAAACAGTCTGACTGCTGCTATCACATAATATTGTATATGTCTTCCTAGGACAGATTTTTGAGAAAGATTGATAAAATTGGCTGTAAAATTACACTGAGTGCAGAATATGACCTGATAAACATTTCACTTCCTTTATTTCTCCACTCCCAAACAAAAACCTAAATAAATTGTGAAATATCAGAAATGTGTTCAAAATTACTCTCCAGAATAACATGCCCAATTTTTTAATATATAAACATTGAATTAAATATTCATATGTTAAATTGTTTTTCTCCTCCAAACCCAGAAGCCACTGGACTAATTTTCTTTCCTGATAAGCTATAACTTTACTGCAGATAGCATTTTGTTGAATAATATCTTACTGCAATTGAAAGCAGATTTTTTGGTACAGAAATTATTCATAACTGCTACACTATGAAAAACTTTAGAAGCTGGATGGGTGCGTGGTTTTGGGTGTATGCTAGCAGCCTGCTTGTGTTTTTGCCAAAATTTATTGTATTTCAAGTAATATTACTGAGTTCCTTTTCCTAAACTCTTTTTCCTAGCTTTACATATGAAAGTGGAATTGTTGGTAGTAGAAGTTATCTGCACTATTATGACTAACTCTCAGCTACAGAAAATATTTAGATTTGTTTTCTCTGTTTTAGTTTTATTTCTTCTGTGTATGTTACAGTTTATATGCTTGCTTTTGTTTTTCAGTTCCAGCTTTACATAATACTGATGATAGAAGAAGCAATATTGATAATTTTTCTTGAGAAACAATGATTCACAGTGTGCTTTTGATGGTGTAGAAGTTGCAGTTTCTTATTAAAGGATTTGGAAAGTATCTTTTGTGGCTTCATGCTGCAAAAGAAGAATTTTGAAGTATGACCTGTACACATACAATGCAGTGATTACTGCAATTGCCATCATGGACTTTCTGTTACAAGTCTACCTTGATGTGCACTTGCCTTACATACATGTGGCCAACTTACTGTCATTTTAAGTGCATTGTACCAAAGAAAATGTCCTTGCTGTAAACAGTTCCATTCATAATACAAATGCTGTAGTAGAAAATTATTCAGTGAATGCACCCTCTATAACCTTTCTAAAGAGTTATTTTCATATAGTATGGTATATTAGTCAACTAAATGTTACTTAGTACAAATATTGATATAATTCAGCCATTTACTGATTTTGCTGACGTGTTTTGTTTGTAGGCTTCTATGTACAAGCACTGTCCTAAATTTCAGGTATAATCTTTCTAATCAAAATTTATTCAGGTATTTTCAGTGCTGTACTGCTGCATGATATTTTATCTGACATTACTAACTTAAGATGGAAAGTACCTATAACTTTTTGATGCTTGTGACTGTGGTGTTCAGTTACAGCAGAGGCTAACTTTACAAAAACTATACTACAAGAGCTTCAGGTTAAAACAAGTTTAAAATGTCTTTTTATTTTCTCAGTAGCTATGATAATTAATGGGGAATTGTAAAGGTGCAGTTCTCTGGAATTGTTTTGTGCAACTCTTTAAGCATTAAATACTAACTTGATAGAAATAAAATACATGGCTTTTGCTTAAGTATTTCTGTTGCTCTACTTCCTTTCCCTCCCATATTACTAAAAACAAGGAGTAAGGTTTCACATTCATCTGAAAAATAGAAATGTTTTGCATGTGTTCTTAATGTCTTAAGTCTTTCATTGATTTGGATCAAGAGCATCATCCAGACACTCCTTGAAATCTGACAGGCTTGGTGTGGTGACTGCTGCCCTGGACGCCTGTTCGAGTGACTGACCTCACCTGCTATATTACTTCTTTTTTACAGTGATGCATATCATATAAGATTGTTTTCCTTCAATTCTGTAGCAATGGGAAGGAGTAGATGCTAAGATATATAAACCCTTCAGTGACCAGGAAAGGGTCCAACTGCTAATTCAGTTAGCTGCACAGGCACAGCAGGCTCTAACATAGGATTGAAAGGTTAAGAGAAGTTACTCATTTAGCCTGTACACTCAACCAGCAAGTAACTGATGCTTCTTTCAAGAGAAGAAAGTGGGCCAGGGCCAGGCCCTGTGTCTGATGATTGTCACTTTCTGAACAAAATATAGCTTGATGAAAGACTACTTTTAGTTTGGCTTTGTACTACCAACTGGGCCATTTGCAGCTGTTTGATTAGAAACAAGGTCTATGCCCTCCTTAAAGGAGGTAACAGCCAAATAGATTAAAAAAAAATAAAGATGTATATTTTAACTGAGCAGTAGGTTTGGAAGTGTTATCAAGTGATCTTGAGCAGAATACAATTTCAATTGAGTTATGTGTACTGTCAGCACTCAGTTACCCCTGGTGTGGGTTATCCCAGGCACTGATGTTGGTTAGCTCAAGCACAGCTCTTCATGAACATTACAAAACAGCATCAAAAGACAGATTTAGCTGTCTGTACTATGGCTACTTTGCTGAGGGCAAAGCCTGAGATGCTTAAGTACTCTTTGACCTAGATAGCTCTATTCCTAGCCAGTAGTAGAGAATGTGCTGTGCTTTGACAGCTGGGAACCATGAATAGTACCATACAAATACCAGATGTCTTGGTCAGAATGGGTTTATGTTCAGTTGCGTGTGTTGGCCCTGCAGGATTCGGCAGCAAAACAACAGTAGTTCAGGTGTCTGTGCAGGTCTCTGGAACAGGTGACAGTTAAAGGGAGTTTGTTCAGTTGTATCACAAAATGAGAGAGCTGGTGGGTTTTTCTTTTTTCCCTATTCATTTAAGCAGTGGGGAGCCATCTGTTAGTATGGGAAATCCCACAGTTGCTTTAAGTTTGCCTAAAGATGAATTATCAGATAAGTGCACAAGTGAACATCACAGTCAGATGCAGTTCAAAGAATTATAAAGGCACAACTAGCAATATCTCCTGAAAGTGGAGAATTAACAGTGCTAGTAAATAAAAATTTGTATGTCTTACTATAGTCTGTCTTAGCCATGTGCATTTTAATTGAACACTTCAGAGAGGTTTATCTGGCAGATTAAATAGTTTCAGGACTATTTAGTAAGGTCTCTTTATTGTTATGGTACCTTCTGCAAGTAGCTACTGTGAGATTATTTACACCCATTACAAGTCTGAAGCACTTACTGTGTTAGATCCTTTCCTTAGGATACTTTCTATAAATATTTTGTATATTTATTCTTAACTCTTATCTTTAAAATTACTTTGCCGTGAGAAGACACTGTCAGGATGCATAAGTGGTTTTGTCTTAAATCTCCTGCTGCTAACAGTATAGCATTACCTACGTATTTGGTGTCAGAAACAGATTTAGATTTGCATTGTGAAATTAGGTAGAGAATGTACTGGACTTCAAAAACTAAGGATGTATGGACATTGGAAAGAAGGACAGGCGACGCAGGAAAACTACGGAGATACTGTTTGCCACTGCAGGGGAAAAAATGAGTGTGACCTTAGCTCAATTAGAGCTCAAGTTGGCCAGCACTGTGAAGGACAACAAAAAGGACTTTTTAAATTATGTTAACAGCAAAAGGAAGATCAATGATAATATTGATCCATTGCTTGATGAGGTCGAAAACCTCACAGATAAGGTCACAGACAAAGCGGAGGCTCTTAATGCCTTAGTCACCTCTGTCTTCAACACCAATGATGGGCCCTGGAACCCCTGCAGACCTGTTTTGAATTTAGTGACTGGGGGGGATGGAAGACTCCCAGCGGACCCTGAACTTGTTTGAGACTTGCTGCTCCAGCTCGATGCACATAAATCTGTGGGTTCTGATGGGATCTATCCCAGGGTACTGGAAGAACTGGCTGATGTTATTGTGAGACTTCTCCCCATTATTTTCCAATGGTCGTGGGAGTCTGAAGAGGTGCCAGTCATCTCAAAGGTGGCAAATGTTGTCCCAGTTTTCAAGAAGGGTAAGAAAGGAGGCCCTAGCCAGTAGGGGTTCATAAGGGGAAAGTCCTCCTTTAAACTAACCTAATTTCCTTTTATGACAAGGTTGCGCATGTGGCTGACCAAAGGAAACCAGTAGACTCCAGCAAAATTACTTACTTTAACAAAGTCCTGATACTATCTTTCACAGTATCCTTCTGCACAAATTGTCCAGCACACAGCTAGACAAGTCCGTCATATGCTGGGTAAGCAATTGGCTGGCAGATTGGGCTCACGGAGTAACATGGGGTTACATCAGGCTGGCAGCCAGGCACCAGCAGGGTTCCCCAGGGCTCAGTTTTAGGGCAAGTGCTCTTTAACGTTTTTATAAATGATCTGGATGCAGGAATCGAATGTACATTAAGTATATTTGCTGGTAATACTAAATTAGGAGGAACTGTGAACTCCCTGTAAGATAGAGAGGCCTTACAGAGAAATCTGTATGGGCTGGAGAGCTGAGCAGTCACCAACTGTATGAAATTTAACAAAAGCAAATGCTGGCTTCTCCACCAGGGAAAGGGGAATCTTGGTTATGAGTGCAAATTAGAGGACAAGTGGCTGTAAAGCAGTCCTGCAGAAAGTGATCCAGGGGTCTGGACTGATTGCAAATTGAATATGAATTAGCAGTGTGCCCTGGAAGCCAAAAAAGCCAAGTGTGCTGAATCTGTGATTGATTCTATGATTTTAACTTACAGAAATACGAACCTCTTCTGTAACAGCAACAACATAATCTCTATGTAGAAAGGAAAATACTCAAAAGAAAAACTGAAAAGGATTACATACAGGACCTGTGTGCAGACCTGTGCAATTCGTGTTTGGTGTCTCACTGCAAAAAGCGATTTAGTGTAATTCATAGGCAGGTAAATTACCTAACTGGATTTTTGCAAAGTTCTGAGGCATCTACCTACTTGTTCTTGTTTGCTTTACTGGATGTATTGTTAACAATCCAGCCCCTAGCATCAAGGCAGCGAAACGCCGTTAGCCAGTAATAGGTACTTTGCTGGATTTTAAACCAGAAAAAAGGCTTCTACAGGATTTTCACTAGGGCGCGCTCGAGTAACGTGGCTTTCGCCATGGGGAAAGGACTGCGTCGCTGAGCAACTGTGTCACTGGCTCTGGGCAGCCCGCGCGAGTTGAACCTGCTTTTACCAGGGGGTTGGAGTAGGTGATCTCCAGAGTCCTCGTCCAGCATCAGCGGTTCTGTAATTCTGTAACGCAGCCAGCATGAACAATTTGTTTGTTTGTTTATTTTCCCCACAGCAGTGCATTAACCTGTTCTCTGCAGAAATGAAGCTGTAAGCGCAGGAGGCAGGATAAAAGTACAATGAGAGCTCTGAGCTCATGTGGTTTATTATATCTGCTTCAGCGTTAAAATGCTGAAATCAGTCTTTATAATTTGAAAAGTTAAGAATACAATTGCATCTTATTCTAATCCTTAAAAAAAAAAAAAAAGACTTCCCAGAAATGTGTGAGAAAATAGCCTGGTTTTCTTTGTTGGGAAATACTATCGAGGTGTGTCAAGGTGGTTTCTGGGTGATCATCGTGTGAGCTTTAAACTTTCTGAAAAGGGGTGTTATGGAACTGCACAAATGTCTTTTGGCATCGGATCCTTAAGTATCTCTTTATTTTGGGAGCACCTGTACTTGCAATCTGTAACTAGTCATCTCTCTCGTCACTTTTGTATCACAGTTCATTAGTGTCATGTTCATAAACAAGGAACCCACTGAACTAATGGTTTCAGAATTAATATCTATCTTCCAACAGAGAATTACCTTCACCTGATTTTCATATTTAAGTGTGTAGGATTTGGATATGTCTCTATTCATATATACAAATCCATCATTTTTTGATAAATGTACACAGAGAGATGTATCTCACTTTCACCTGTCTAGGTATATCTGTGTGGATGTATAGATCACTCACAACTGCCACAGACAGCTGAGAGTGGTCCCCAGGCTGTGCAATCCCTGGTTGATTCAAGGAACTGCTTTAGTTCTTAACACTTGGTCTTGATGCCTTCTGGCTGTTTCTGCATTCCCTTGTGCTGGGAGTAGGAAACCTTTACTACCCCATTAGTGTGCCTGCTTTTGAAGGGGCTGATCCTTCCTGCTGAGAAGAGACTGAGAGGCAAGAGTTCTTGGTGCCCATAAGTTTTTATGCTTCCATCCTCAGAGGGTGGAAATATGGAGGTAGCCCTTCCTCCTCAGGAAGATGTTAATTCTTTCACCAGAAGCTTAGAAAAGACAGAGACCCTGGCAGCCATCACCCCTTTAGAGGGAAAATAGGCAACATGATTAGAAAGAGGTTAAGAGAGTGCTGGTATTTACACAGCCTTCTGGGACTCGATTTTTCATGGCTTCTCTTTACAGCTGTGTTGTTGAGATGGTGGTTATTTGGTTAGTTTTGGGAATGCCAGAGATGGAGTTCCATTCTCCCCCTCATGCAGTGTGAAGATACTTGACCCTTTTAGCCTTCTGGGGAAATATGGTGATCCCAGTGCATTTTCGTAGAACCAGCTGAGCTGTCTGACACGTGTGCAAGCAGCCAGAGAGATGAGACACACAGAAATCTGTCACAACCTTTCCTCTAATGTTTGTTAGCTTCCTGTCATGCCATTAAAGACTCATTTGACTTTCAAGCTGCAGTGAAAAATTCTTATTGTCTGCTATCTAGAAACATAGCAGACAATACTGATGGATTGTGCAGAGGAATACAAAACACCAATGCTGTTTTATAGAGTCAGCTAGGTTGGAAAAGACCTTTAAGATCATCAAGTCCAACCATTACCCCAGGACTGCCAAGACCACACTAAACCATGTCACTAAGGGCCTCATCTATGCAGTTTCTAAACGCTTCCAGGGACAGTGACTGCATTTCAGTCCCCAATGTATTTTTTCTCACAGAAGATATTAAGAAGTTGGAAGATGACACCCACAGGGGGTCGGGCTCAGATTTTGAAGCATAATTAGATTTATTTTCATTTGCACCCACAATAGTGATAATGAGCCATGAAAATAAGCACATCACAGTTTCTAATACGTAGTTACAGTCCCACAGGAAATCTGTGATGGACTAGGTACTTGGGCTGACATCCTTTGCTGATACAAAACACAGGTCTGTGCTTCCCAAATCTGTACATAGTCCTTGAGCCTGCTGGGTTTTTTGACTGATAAATAAAGCAGAGGAGCTTTTGTGGGAGGGTGATCTGTGTAAGGAGGAAAGCGATGCAGTCTGAATTCTGACTACTTTGAGTTAGGTTTGCATGAGATGTTTGTCTCCCTAAATCCAGAATTTAAGTGCCTTATGCTGTTGCTTCTAGATTCCTCAGTCACTTAGGTTTACAGAGAGGTACTTGAACATGTTTAATGTCTCCAGAACCATACTGAGGTTCCTGAAGGAACGTGGTCTATAGTGTGGGCCTGAAGTGTCCTCATCAGAGGAGAAACTTCCCTGCAGATACATAATTTATCCTGAGTAGTTGGTCCAACTTGCTGATATTTTTCAGCTTTGTTTAGATAGTAAAGCATGTGTTGATCCTGAAAGAAAAAAATGAGCAAGTTTAAGTTCATGTCAGATTTTACTCATTGCTCCAGTATGGATGCGGTACGTACTAAATGAAGCTATTTCAACAGGAGGTGAGGAAGACCTACCACAGAAATTCTCTAGCCTGATGGACAAGATCACTGACTGAAAGGTGAGAAAGCTCGTTTCTGCTCTAAGTCAGGTAGAGAAGGGGCTGGGTTTAAAACTCTTCACACTGACTTTATTTGTGAATGCATTTCCCACAGTGTCCCATGAGGCAGGGCTTTCTCCGGTTGCTGAGCGATGGTGCTCCTTGGCAGGGCAGGTGTTTACATGTGGCTGTTGGGAGGCTCTGGAGTCATCAGGAGGAAATAAAAAGGAAAGCTTTTACCAAACTCCATCCGAAACCTCCCTTTGCAGGAAGGCAGCACTCCGGCCCTGGAAACTGGTGCTTGCCAGGGAGCCCTTTGTAATCTCCTGTGTTGATCTGACCTCAGGTTCATCCCTGACCTCACTGGTAAGGCTTTGGTGGAGGCTGAGCCAGTTTCTAACAAAGCGGACAGTATCTAGGTGCAAACTGCTAAGCCAGAGCATGGAGACAAAGACTTAATTCATACTTAGGTGGCTGGAGAGAAGGAGACCAACAAGCCGTCTGACTGACAGCATCCTGTGACAGCGGCATGGCTACTCCAAGGCACTGCGGGCAGGCAGGGCAGGGAGGAAAGGCTCATAACCATTTCAATTCCCTCATAAATATGTGCCAAACTGATCTGTGTCTAGCCTGGATTCTCTACCTGGAAAAAGCTTTAGTACAAACATGAGATGTATGGAGACTTTGGGTTGCTGCAGTTCAGTGAGCTGAAGTTTAAAGGTTAGCAGTAACACTGATGCTCTGTTTCAATGATTTTTGAAGAAAATGGGAAAAATCCTAGTTAAAAGGCTGCGTGGTGTTTATCTTGGTGTCCAAGGAAGTGCTATCCTAACATTCTGATGGGGCTTGAAATGTCTCAGCTTATGAATCTTGTCATTGAAAATGCAATCACAGAAACCAGAGATCATAATGACCTGAGGGCACTGCTGATAATATTCTTGGTAAATATGGTAGATAGAACAGCAGATTTCCCCAGTAAGGACTGGCATGCCAGCAGTATGTTTTGAATGGTGCTTTGGCTGTGAGGTCAGGACTGATCCTCAAGAGTTTTACTGGATGTTACAGTGGAGTTTGTATATTGGCAGAGCTCATTGGATCAGTAAGTAAAAATACTGTATTGCAAGCTCTGAATTAGCAATTGCTACAAATGGTTGGCTGATGCTGCTCTCACTAGAAACACGCAAATAAAGGAATTACAGTGTAGTATGCTCATTGCTAAAAGCCATATTTGGAAATTTGCCTGGATAGGCTGTTTAAAAAACCCTATACAATCCTATGTGCTTTTAAAAAATGATTTACAGCTTTCAATCTTTTGTAAGATACAGTAATATAAATGTCATATCTGGGGACACAACACCTGAAGCAATAAATTCTCTGCCCTCTAACAGAGAGACAAAGCCTCCATGCACAAGTGTTATCTTCAGCTTTTGGGACCTGCCTTGTGGAGCCTGGGAGGCTGTGGGTTCATTGGTGAGTTTGACTGGTTGGGAAAAGATGTAATTTCCTCTTTGGTGTGAAATGAACTTGAAAAGTACTAAAAATGGCAAGTAGCTCATTCAAAACTGCAGATGAATTTACAGATGTGTGTGCTTTCAGATAAGTTAATTTTACCCCGGACAGTATCCAATCAAGTTTTAAACAGAAAGACAGCAAAATTATCCCTACTGTTGTAGCTATGCCAAATGAAAGAGAAACAGACCGAGATGTCCACTGAGTGTGTATTTCTGGTGTCATCCCTAATCTGCTCACCTTCAGTAGCTGAAACCTGGTTAATGGCTTAAAGTTACTAAAAACATTCTTCAAATAGAATGTTTTGATGTAGATGCTCAGAAAAAATAGATGTGGGACGAGGGACTTCTGTTTTTTGAAACACCAGAGCTGTTTGCAGGAGAAACTGTTTTAAAAAACATTACAGTTGTCTTGGAAATGTGATTTCTTGGAAATTAGAAAGGAAAGGGATAGTGTTGTAGCTGTCTGGGTTTCTCTGGTTCTTCTGTTTGGTGCCTTTTGTGTTTATTTCTTCTCCCTGTATTTTTAAAGCCCCTTTTAGTAAACTAATTTATGGAGGCTGCCAGTGAGGGGTACTAAACAACCATCTTGGAGAGGCTGCAGCTCCTGGAGCTGTGTCCTGCTATGAGCCAAGAAATTATGTCTAAGCATAAAAACAAACCCTTGGGCAAAGGAGTGCTGTGAAAGCCTCACTTTATAAAGCCAAAATTAAAGCATCAGCAAGATTTTACTTCCCAGAAGCAGCCAGGATGGAAAACCCTTGGGCAGTTTGAAGTCCGTGAGAATACAGTTGCAGGAAGGATTCAGCAGTGTGAGATGTGAAAGGCTGGCTGGCAGGGATCAGGTCTTTGACATGAGTAACCTGGGGGGCAGAGAGGAGAGCTGCTGCGATGGGCATGGCATGGTAGTAGTGAAAATCCTGATCTTCCCAAGGTGGGGAGTTTTGTACAGTATCCCTTAAAGCTCAGATGTTGAAAAGGAAGACTCCTGCGATTTTTCTGTCTTGTCTTAGGTGTCAAATGTGAGAGACTTGTTTGGTTTAGACCAGTGTAACAGCATATTTTCTCACTGTGCACATTTTATTTTCTTTTAATTCTAGACATAACAGCATATCCTTCCTCTTTCATGTTAGCCGCTCACTAAATCATCTGGTGAAGGTTCTCAGCCTTAAAGCTGAAAATGTGCATTACCGAAGTCCAAAAGAATGCTGTTTGGTAATATACTCAGTGGTTTACATCCCCAAAACATCCTTCAAAGTAAAAACTGCACAGCTGATGTCCCTGCCCTGGTGTGTTAACGCTGGAGCTGGAAGGCACATTGGCTCCGTCAGGCAACATGCGGATGCTTGCAGCTTCCTGATGTGATGCTCTGCAACAGTATCTCAGGATGGGTTTGGAAGTAGTTCAAAGTAGAGATTAAAGGTGCAGATGTAAGCAGGTAAGACAACAGAAAACTCCCTTTTTAGAAGAAAGAAATCCTTTCTTGGACTTCTGACATGACCTCTTGTAGGGTTGGAGGGTGACTCTTAAGGTTCTCATAAGGAGATGGAATAGGATAGGAGCAGTACTGTTGCAGCAAATGGTAGAGACAACAGAAGACAAAAAGTCCTTCACAGCTGATAATCAGCAGTGGCGGGAGGGTTATTTTCTCTTTCTGTTGGAGACAAAGCGAGTACTTGAGTCCTAGCTCCTAAATGACAATTTCCTATAAGGCCTTGAAGAGAAAGCCATTTTTTTCTCCTGTCTGAACAAACCCCAATGAAATAAAACATGTAATTTTGTTTCATTCTGCACAAATTGCTCCTCTGGGCACAATGAAACATTTTGTTTTCAGCACGAGTGGGTCAGTGTGGTCTCAACACTCATCTGCCATGTGAGGTTCATTCTTCAAGCTGCTGGAGAGGATTTGTTCTGGGCTCCTGTACTAATGCCTCAAGCATCATAATGATGCTCTGGGACAGACAGCATCCAAATAACAGCCCTTACTGCCTAGCTGGGCTAGGCAGCAAGGGACGCCGCTCATACCGTGTGGTCTGACTCTGGCAGGGTGGGAAGGAGGATGACGGAGCCTCAGCCTGGCGTGGTGGCTGGAAAATCATCCTCAGAGCCTCATGGGGCAGGTCTGTCTTCACTCAGGAAGAGATGAGGACTGCCACTAGCTCTTTGCCATTCAGGTAAATGCCCCAAATGCTCAGCTGGTGGTAGCAGGGGAGGGGCTACTATCTTGGGTCTAATTTTCCATAATTTGGGGATTTTCCATAATTTTCCTTAATTTGGGGATGAAAACTGAGCCTCTTGGCAAAGTGTAAAAATTATCTTCATTTGTCTCTTTGTCTGCTGGTTTCCATTCAGGGCTGATGCCCAGCACTAGCTTGCTTTTTCTTTCTGTCCTTCTCCATGGTTTCATTTGTAGGTCACAGGGGTCTGATCCCCTTGCCTTTGTGTCTGCAGCCTGCCAGCTAGTCACTGGCAGCAAGGTAGGCATCCTGGATGTGACTCTTCTCTGGGAATGCAGCATGGGGACAAAGCTGGTTAACTGCAAGCTTTCGGTTCATGTAGTGCAAATGTAGCACGCACAACAGGTAATGTTTGTCATCCTTTTGCAAAAGGCTTGAATATGAAAGTTCGTTGATCACTCCTTGGAGGCGTTTGTTCTTTGGGTTATCAGATCATCACTCTTTTGTGCATTAGTGCACAGCCTGTCACCTCTGCAGTGCACGACCATGTGCCATCGCACCCAAGGAAGGCAGCCGGAGTAAGGAACTTCTGCAGTGCTGGGGGCACCTTCCTGGGGCCTTCTGGCTGTGATGGAGCTGCCTGCAGCCCCCTGCACTGGGCCCTGAGCCTGGGGACAGCCACCAAGCTCTCGTAGCTCTCAGCAAGGCAGGGGCTCTCACCCAGGGGCAGGAAGAGGGTTCTGCATCCTTCCTCCCAGATAATGTTATCGCAGCATCAAATGTGCGGAAATTAAACACAGATCTCAATGTCCTTAAAACTGCAATATGACCCCATGCTATTAGTGCTGTGTAATTCCCACTGAGAAGAGCTGTGCTCTTCCAGGCTGCTGTTCGCTTTCTCGCCTTCACACATGCACACACCCATTCTTCATCTCTTGCTTGCAGACTGATCTTAGTTCTTGCTTTCTGAATGCCTCCTTCATGAAATATCTGTGGGGTTGATTATTTTCCTTAGGTAGATTGGCTTGCACCTTCTCCAAGTTAAACTTCATGGTTATTCTTTGTCTGTTTACAGGATTTGTAAACTCTTCAGGTCCTGTTTTATTTTTTCTGTGTCCTCACTTGTGGTTTTAACACCTCTCAGCTCCATACTGGCTCCAAATGCTGTTTTCTATAAAGACTAATAAGAAGACATCAGCTTGACATCAGCTCGGGTATCTGCCAAGACATGTGCTCCCGACTAGACTGCTCTTCTGCTGTACACCCTGAAGAAATGAGACAGTGACAAACCAGTGGGGTGCCTTGCCTCACAGCCAAGGGTGTGAGGTCATGCCTTGTGCTCCCGTCAACGAGCATGGCACAACCAGCTCGGCTGCGAGTGGCTGGGTGGTCATTCAGGCTGGGCCTGTCAGTGTGTCCCTGGTGTTAAAGCTGCATTAGCCCCAGCAGACCCACAGGGACTGTGAGGACCTCCAAGCCTTCCCCACTGAGCCTGAAAGCCTGATGAGATGGGGACACAGCTCTACTGGAGTTGGTATCAGACAGAGCTTTTAGCCTAAGGGCTAAACTGGTGGTTAGAAGCTACATACTAGCAGCATGTCAGCATAATTATTTAGTGGCACAGCAGCAACCTGGGCAGGGATAATTATCAGGAAGCCCCTGTGTTTAAAATGTAGAAGTGGATGGAGGTGTAGCTTCGGGGGAGAGGGGAGACCCAGTGGTCCTGGCCTTTGGATTTGAACCTGCTTCCCTGTTCTTCCTTGGCATCCACATGGGCCCTGGGATCTCTGGCTGTTCTCATTCAGCTCTAAAACAAGGGTGGTATTTCCCTGTGGCCAGAACTGCTGGAAAATAATATTTCTGGGCCTAGTACGAGCAGCTATCTAAGACTTGAATTTTGTCATTTAGTAAGACATGGGAAAGGCATGCTAATTACTGTCTCAGGAATACGGCTTACTTTAGGCTTGCACAAAAATTGAGTAGGTGCTAGAAGCCAGGGCTGTGGGCAATTACGTATTCATGCTGAGGCTCTTTACTTCAGAGGTAAAGCACATCTTGCTGGATGCATGAAGTATGATAATTCTCCAAATGACAAATTAGAGCAGGAAAAGCAATCATTTTTAGTGTTATTCTACCCTTTTATTTTCACAAAGGCTGGGTAAATATATTAGCAGCCAAGAGCTCTTTTTGTGCTTGTTGCTGATGGATGTGCTGGTTGCTTATGGACGTGCTTGTCTGCTTTGTGTCTGTACAGCTTCACAGGTCCCATGGTGTTAGAGGGGTGGAGAGCAGATATTTATTTAGCTTCAGGGACCACAGGGGACGGAGGACAGAAGTGGGCTGGAGTTGACTGGGAGCATTCCCAGGAGGGAGAAGAGCTGAGCAGCCAGCATCTGCATTATGCCACTGCTCCCCTGGGTGTAAGTGCTGGGGGGGATTTCTCTGCCAGCACGGTCAGGCAGCCATACTGATGAGTGTCCCGAGGGAGGGATGGGAATGTCCCACCGCATACCACTGGGGCCACCCATTTCCGCTTTCTCTGCCTGGAATTCTTGC
The DNA here is from genome assembly GCA_009867235.2 of Psittacus erithacus. Taxonomy (NCBI): domain Eukaryota; kingdom Metazoa; phylum Chordata; class Aves; order Psittaciformes; family Psittacidae; genus Psittacus; species Psittacus erithacus. Next base: position 25,863 of record WYDI02016473.1, read on the forward strand.
TCTGCTCTGTGTTTTGCTTCTCTTTTCCTTCCTATTCCCCCACCTCTCACAGCTTTGCTGCAGCCTTTCTGTTGCTGGCTGGGGCTGTCTCAAGAGGTTTAAGAATGGACTCAGTGCTGCTGGCCAGGAGTAACTTGACCAAGAACAGCCACAGCAAAAGAAGGTGAAATAACCCACAAGTCTTGGTTGTGTGGGTTGCTTTGTCCAACCTCTGTTTGTGAAGGATCCCAGCCACAAGATGCTGCAGTGAGGGGAAAGCAGAAATGCTTCTGGAGAGCCGCCACAGCACTGGTTTTGTTCTCTGGTTACACAGATGAGGAGGGATAAAAGCTCTGGATGCAGGTGATGGTAGCCCTTGTTGTAGACTGCAGAAGGCTAAGTGCAGTGCAGAGAGCACCCCCCCACCAGACTCACACACCCACCAAAAGTCTGCATCACTAAATAAGCCCATGATTATTCTCCATCTGCTGAGGGGTCCTGCTGTGTCCTGGTTCTGCATCACTGGCTTTTTCCTTCCTCTCATTCAGCTTTGCCACATGGGCTTGTGGTCCCGTTGTAGCCTGTGCATTGTCTGTGACAGCTCTGTTGTCCTTGGGCTAGAGCTGTGCTCTTGCTGAGCATCCCCTGGATGCTGGAACAGCCCCTGCAGCTGATCTGCTTCCTTCTGTGTGCCCCAGCTCCTGCCCAGCCTATAGCAGTCCCATGGAGAGGCAAAAGCATGGGGTGGCCTTAGCATCATCAGGGTGGTGCCACAGCCAGGCATGGCAGTGGGGGGACTGATGTGAGCCCTCATCTCTTTCCCTGGGTTGAAAACAGTTTATAAACATTTGAGCAAAGTAAAAAAGAAGGGGGAGAAGGAAAAAATTGACCCTTCTGAAAAACCCCAAACCTGTCCAGAACTATTTGGTCAAAAATATGAGATGTGCTTTAATAAACGCAAGTCAATATTGTAGAAGATTAACTTCTAAAAACCCAAGGTAAAAACTGAGTTACACCGAGTTATTAGAATACAATGGAGATTTAAGTGAGACGTTAAAGAGATGCTTTCTGAGTAATGTATTGGATTTGCTGTAATTTTATTTAATCAGAGGCAGACCTGGCACTGTGCCTTCCTTCACTTCTTAACTGCATCATATGAGCGCCTAATGTTGTCAGTAGAGGGGAAAAGAGCGGGCACCAAGTGTGGGTTTTTAAATTCATATTATCACAGTTTGGCCCAATAAAAGACAATAGCTAAAAGGAGCTGAAACCAAGCCCCAAAGCCATCTGAATTGAAAAGAGACAAGTTTTACATCTGCAGATGATCACTGGCATTGCTATCCAGCACCACAGAAACCGATTAATGTTTAAATTGCAGTACTCTGCTCGGTGAGGGTGGTAGTTTTAGGCTTGCTACAGAGGCCTGTTGTGCTGCACTCCTCTTAAAAGCCATTATTTCAGGGTCTTCTCAATTCACTTACAGTTGTGCTTGAGCCAGTAGCAGAGCTCGCGCTGCCACGTTGCCTCCCGTGCGATGACAGAGGAACGCAGTGCGAAAACAAAGGAAAACTCTAATCTGCGTCGAGCCGTAATGAAACTAAATTTTGCCTTAACTGCGCTCAGCTCTTCTGCTGTCGCTGTCACATGCCAGAGGCTTTCTTTCCTAATTGAAAATGATAGCTCCCTGGGTGCCGGAGAATCATGTGGCAGCCTTTTATTGCCGGGCAGATTACGTGCCTGCTATATTTCACACACTGCCTGGAGAAATGTGGTAGATTTTATTGATACGAGGGACAGTCCCTCATTGAGGTTTTATTTCAGTCCGTCTCTCTCATGCCTGCATTCTCAGTGCAGCTCATTTCCAATGTTATTAACATCTGGGATGTGGTAGGAAGGCTTCAGTGCAAAAATTAGCAGAGAGCTCAGGAATTAAGATTCCCCCCTGTTTGGATTACAGGTATGTGCACGTGTACACATCCACTGTTTTAATAAAGGAAAATTGGGGAGGAAAAGCTAAAATAATCTCCTGAATTTGTCTCATTCTGAAGAAGTTAAAGAAATAAAATCTGTCCTCAAACAGGTTGATTTAGTCTATCAAGCAAGGAGATTAATGAAAGCACAAAAACTAATATCGTTTAGAAACTGTCAGCTTTAGAAAGCAAGATAAGGCTAATGACAAAATAAATCACTTTATAATCATTTAACAAGAGTGGTTTATGACTAATGAGGTACTGGGTGGGTGTCTCTTTCCAAGATGTGGTCATGGCTGAACCTCAGGCACTGCCTGCCAGTGCTGCAGGTGTGGTGGGAGAGGTTACCAATGTCTGAGGTGGCATTGCTTCAGGAACCAGCCAATACTGAGGTGGTGATGAGATTCTCCATGTTTCTGGGACAACCTCCTGAGCTGCTATCCCCCCTCCCAGAGCAGTAGCAGACCCCTGGGTTGGGGGATGCAGAGACTGGAAGGTGCTTCAGGCACTTGACATCTCTCTTTACTTCATATAAATAACCAAACACCCACTGGAGCAGCAACTGGTGACTTGATCCTCCCCACCTCCAATCCCCTCCCTTGGTTTCTCATGTTATCTCTCTCTCTGTTAATATTTATTTAGACAAAGTGAAGCAGCACTTTCAACAAATTGTCTTGAGAAAAATTAGCATTAATTTGATATGCATTTCCAGAGAACTTTATTGTCCTCTGCTCAGGGTAAATGGATGGAGGTGCAATACTGCAATGGCTCTTCATGTTAAGCTATGGGAAAGGCTCAACAATACATTTTTCTCCCTTTAAATCTGAATGAATGCTGCTCAGTTTAATGAAGGCTCTTCTATGAGAACTGGAGAGCTGAAGGAAGGAGGACTTCATTTTCTGCTTCGTCTTCCTTTGAAAGAGCCTGTTCCAGAATCCTGTCATTAATAGAAAGTTTGAGCATTGGATCATTTCTTAAATGAATCCTATTGCTGCATCGCCAAACTGGTGGGAGATCACTGTAGGAAATCCAGAAGCTGCCAGAAGGGTCATGGCCTTCAGACAAGGGAGTCATTTGCAGCTCAGACCTCAGGGTGGCTTCCTTCAAGTTTCTGGTGTTGCTTTACAGCTGACATCTGAGATGCCTGCAACGCAACCCCCTCTATCACAAGTACAGGTAGCCCCGAACCAGCTTAAGTAGCATCAGTCAAAGTGACTCAGAGTGCTGCTGCACTGTAAGAGCTCAACAAGAATGCCTGGCTCTTTCAGGGGCTGGTAGTAAAGAAGGGATGGTGATAGTGTAAGTGTATGTGTGTATGTTTACACATATGTGTGTGTGTGGTTTATGTGTGTGTGTATGTATTCATCACAGTAGCTAAGGCAATATCTGTCGTGTTAGGCTTGTGCAGCCAACTGCATTGATGGGTGCAGCTTGCTGCTGGCAGAAGCACTAACTGCTGGCTCTCCTCATCTCATCTGCTCACAACTGCAGCTTAGCAGCCGCATCATCAAAGCCTTTTGAAAATCACCTGCTGTGTCTCCTAACAACAGTAAGTGAATGGCCGAATTTGCAAAACTGTCCTTAGTGCTTCGTCCTTCGTTTCCCACGGTGCGATGAGTCCCTTGCAAAGGATGCCCTGGCTGGTCTCTGAGGGTCTCAGTCATGGGAGCAGAGCTGGTGGGTGAAGCCAAACTCCCAGCTGCCCGCTGAACAGAGGGCAGAGCCCTCCTAGATGGGGCTACAATGGCTGCTCATTGATTTCACTTCCTAAAAGTCCAGGTTACCCCTGGTGTATTCGTTTGCTTTCAAATGTCCTTCTGTCATAGATTTGTGTGAGTTATTTGGCTATTCTACACCAAATGATCTGAGGGCCTAAAAATTCATGCACACACAACTTGTGCCATTTCTACAGATCTATTGCTCTTTTTCCTCCCTTGCAGAGATTCATGCGCATTTTTCTGCTTGAGACTTATTTAAAACAGAAAATAAAAATAACACATTCATCCTTTCCTTCCTTTGCCTCCCAGATGAGCAAAACTGTTGGAGTAAACTCAAACCTGTTCTTAATTTATGGAGAAATGCAGAAGCCTAAATCAAGCTGCGAGAAGATTCGGTTACAAACCTTCAGTGGAAATATTCAGGGAGACCAGCTCTGCTAATTGCTGAAAGCTTCAAGTTGTTGAACCCCCCAAGCTGCCACAGACACCTCTTCCCTCCAGGACAAGACTAAAGAAAGCTATTGCCTTCCCTTGTGGAAAATGCCGCATGGTCCGAATGATAGCGCAGCTCTCATGCCAGCCCTGGTGCACTGCCCACGTGGTGCAGTGTCCCAGTATCCCAGGGCTCGGCAACCATGGCAAGGTGCAAGAGCGCTGCGCTGAGCAGGTTTGAAGGCTTTGATTTCTGCAGTAACTTTCTTTACAACCAACCAACCAAGTGGCACAAAAGCTGCTGTATGTCCAAAGTGGGGCAGCCAGCATGAGAGGTAACCCCCCAGCACAAGGTGGCCTCTTGGGAAGCCGATGGTGCTGGTTGCATTTCATAGTTTAGCTGTATCCTGTAACTATTCCTGTAATGCAAGAGCGCTGGAGATGGCTGGGCAGTGCTGCTGTGTACAGACCTGCTAATCTAACAACAGAAACAAGCCAGGAGAGCAGCAAACATTTTTCTGGTTCTCTGAGGCATCACAGTGTGTTTCAACAGAGGAGAACAAGCTGGGAGCAATAGACATAATAGGATTAAAATGGTGGCTGCTCTGTCATTTTCCATGCTAACTCGGGTGCCTGAGAATTGCTGAAATATGTCTGCAATGCCGCTGCAATACATCTTGTTTAAAAAGTGATTTGTTAAAAGAAAACCCACTCCAAATAACTGAGTCTGGTCCACTTTTTAATATGTAAACACTGGCCTTACACTTTAACCATCACACACTTTGATAGCCTTTAGGATCTGAAAGGCAATTCTCCCCCCACTCTGCATTATCATATAACCTCATCTGAAGATAAACATCCTCCTCACCCCCAAACATTTTGCAATTTGCATTTAGATTGTTCGGTGCCAATGTTCAGGATAAGATACTTCCCAGCTCTGTCAAACAAAACCTGATTGTCATTTAGCAGAGTGGCAGTCAATTTATGTTTCCATTAACGCAGATCCCAGGCAATTATCTGGGGATGGAAAGGGGAAAACCTTAACAAATTGCCCCCTTGTCTGCTAGGCTGATTTTCTAGTGGGCAGCCAGAGGGCAAATTTGACATACCCATGAGAAAGTGGATCCCTTTCTGCTATTGC
>WYDI02016474.1:0-30438 GCA_009867235.2 Psittacus erithacus
TGGGTTGCCCAGGGAAGTTGTGAATGCTCCATTCCTGGCGGTGTTCAAGGCCAGGTTGGACAGAGCCTTGGGTGACACAGTTTAGTGTGAGGTGTCTCTGCCCATGGCAGGAGGCTTGGAATCTGATGATCTTGCGGTCCTTTCCAACCCTAACTGTTCTATGATTCTATGATTTTAGTACTGGCTTAAGTCTGGAGGACAGAGTTCAAAGAAAGCACCTGTACATGGGTCACACATCAAATTCACATTGACAACACAATACTCTCTCCTCAAATAACATGAAACAGCAGTATGACTTACTCTTCTTCCCTTAGGTCCCTGTGGCCCTGGTGGTCCTCTTGCCCCAGAAGGTCCCTGCATGTCAAATAAACTTCTTATTCATTGCCTTCTGTACACAGATTTCTGAAAATTACAAGGCTCATGCACACTGACCAACAATCAGTGCAACCAACAGAAATCAATACTTTCACTCATGGTTCAAATTCAATCAATTGTGTTAGTACAATTTAGCTAGAAAAGTCTAAATAAAAGACCCTATGTAACTTTATTCTGAATAAAAAAAAATCATGATATGACTGTTGGATAAATTACTTCTGTCCAACATCCAAAAACTGCTAAAGGATACTTATATTTCAGCAACATTACGTTAAAAATCCTAATATTTTCTGATAGATGATTCAGTTTTTTGTTTGTACTGGAGAGCTATATTAGCCAAATTATAACACAATTATACATAGAAAATTAGAATACAATTTATTTTTGGTTAAGGATGAAACTAAACACAAAATGACCACATTTAAATTATATTAGGCATAAAGGAATTAAAAATAAAATTGTTGTGCAATTATAAACCACCCTTAAAAAGTCTTATTCTCCTACTTGTGTCAGCTGAGTATTTTTTTTAAATAGATGAGTAAATGATATAATCAGTCTTCCTGTCCCTCATGGATCATCCCGGTAGAGAGCAGATGAACAGACTTTGTTTATGGATGAGTAACTTTTTGTGACAGTTTTACAGACTGCAGTAAATATTAGAAACCGTTCTTAGGTTCATCAGAGCAAAAAGGCAATTTGAAATTGGTGCACTTTATGTCAAACCAAAGCACCATTCTATACCTACAGGTAAGCCTTCTGGCCCCACAGGTCCAGGGCCACCTGGAGGTCCTGGGTAGCCCTAGAGTTGAAACATAAGAAAGACGAAACAGTTTTAGCAGAGTCGTTATTACAACAACAATAAAAATTCAGTTACTTTCCTGAAAAAATTGAGGTAAGTTAATAAAGTGTTTAATCTTGCAAAATTTGTTCCCCAAATTTTGTTTAGGAAACAGGTATTTCTTTGGATATATCACAACAGTCATTAAAACAACTGTCCTGGCTGCAGCTGACGTAGTCAATTCTTTGAGTAGCCGGTACAGTGCTGCGCTTTGTGTTTAGTGTGAGAAAAATGTTGATAACACAAGTTTTAGCTAGAGTAAGCACTACTTCATAACAAGCCTAGGACTTTTCCATCTCAGGCTCTGACAATGAGGAGGAGTACATGAAACTGGGAGGGAGCAGATGCAGGACACCCGACCTGAACTAGTCAGAGGGATATTCCTTACCATAGAACATCATCCTCAGGGTATAAACTGGGGGGACTTGGCCAGGAGCCACTAAGCATTGCTTGGGGACAGGCTGGGTACCAGTCAGCAGGTGGTGAGCAACTGACCTGTGCATCGCTTGGTTTCTTGGGTTTTATTCTTCTTTCACTTTTTCCTATTATTGTTCTATTGTTGTTATATTTTATTTCAAACTGTTATACTCAACCCATGGATTCCACATTTTTCCAATTCTCCCCATCGCACTGGATGGGGAGGAGAGGAAGGAAGGGAGCGAGTGGCCGCGTGGTACTTTGCTGCTGGCTGGGGTTAAACCATGACAGCAACTAAGAACTTTCCCCACGCACAGGCACTAGCTGACAGGGATGTACTGACACAAAAGCTGCTGAGTTCTACAAGAATTTCAACATCCTAAGGTGAAGGCTCTGACAATGGGAGAATCCACTGAAGTGGATACCTATGGCAATAAGCATTACTAATAGTTGAAAAAAGTAGTTAAGATTTGATATTATATTAATAAACCCCTTATTAATCTCTCCAATGAGATTTTTTTTCATGGATCAAATGCAGCTGGTTGATGATAAATCTAGATTAGAGAGATTTAATGAAGCACAGAATGCTTAGAAAAATATTGTCTTCTGATGCATGGATCATTGGTCTGCAGCCTGAGGGTACTTGAACACTTTCTTGCCAATGGATACTCCTACTCCCCACTGCAACATACTTAGGCCCACATCTGCAGCAAAATGTAGTATATCGCCTATAACCTCCATCATCTCCTTGTAAACAGTTAAGTCTTTAAGTGTTCTCTATATATTCTAAAGCTAGCTAGCAAACACACAAAACCCTAGCCACTTTTCCTTGAGTACTTCAACATGAACTTGACAATGGGCACATGTGAGTAGTATTTTACTTCTGTACCATATCAATCTACCTAACACGACAATGGCTTCTGGACTGTCCAATGCTGCATGTAACATTGAAAGCTGATTTAGGACAAGTGCCCTTGTTGGAAAGCCAGTCCTCCCACAAGAGTGGCACATGGGGGTTTTTTGGGTACTGCATGCGCAGTAGAATTAGACATGATGATAGTTATCAGTCTGTTTATTAAAATAACGTGTTACCCCAGTACACACAGGAGATTGTTATTTTACTTTCCCTCCCTTATTTGTCTCTTCTTTCAACTGTGTTTAATTTTTTAGCATAAGGCTGCTTAAAGCTATTCTTCAAAAATGCAGTTGCTCTGCTGCTTCATTCAGTGGGTCACTTTGCAATTTCACAGGTGGGATGAAGCTGCTAAATAAAATAAGACTTACTAGGAACAATACATCATAAACACTACCCTTTTTCCATAAGGCTTGCACAGTCAGAAGGGGGAGAATTTGTTACTGCTTTGGAAGCTACAGTGTGTTTGTAACACATTTATGGATTCTACCTTACTTGTGACTTACCATGACACCTTTCTCTCCAGGAGGACCTACTGGTCCTGGGATTCCTCGCTCTCCCTTTAACAAAAGAATAAAAATAAAATAACAGTGAGTGCTCTTTCCCTGGCTTGTTCCATGTTCACTGAGCCAGGCATATCTGGCCAACAAGGCTAACCTGAAATAACAGCACCCGAGCAATCCAAGAGGTCTTTCCTGAATATTGTAGCCTGTAGACTACAAGAGATTTGTCACTAAAGGGAACCATTTTTTGCAGTGCAGAACACCACTGGTTCAGGGACCACCCTTTAGAAACAGTGCAGAGACCTTTTTCACTTTTACTGAACTTCTGCACTCCTCCATTTTACAAGCCCACCTACATTTTGAAAAGATGATAAAACTGAGTTTCTCTGCCTTCCCTTTTCCTTGAGGACTGAAGAGACCTGGGACATCAGACTCTGCAAACTGCAGTTAGCAGATCCCTTTTCTCTCTGTTGAGTGCATCATGTTTACAGTTACGTTTTTAATCCATCAAATTGACCATGGCAAACAAGCAAAGAAGAAAATTTTGGTCCTCTCTCCCTCGTTTCTTCAGTATATGTTGAGAATGCACAGCCCTAAAAGGAAGGCCAGCCCTTCAGCAGCTGCACAAGCAACTGGATCAGGGGAAGTAGGAAGGTTCTCTTTCTTGTCTTACAATTTTTTTTACCTGTTATTTATACCACATCCAGCCCAAACATCAGGCTTGGCTGTAGATTATCCCCATACAAAGATTTCACTCTTGTTGCAGACAGTACACGTGACATAGTGATAACACCGTATTTTATTCTGCATACTGCAAATACACATTTCTTTAACATAAGTATGTTGGAAGTATGTTTATTATTTAAATCCAGATAGCATGCTTACATGGTACTATTTAATAGGTAAAAGAGGAAGACAAATTCTACAGAAAAAGCATAGCAGTGATAACAATTATTGCACCATGAAACAGCTTGCTTCCATTTGTGGATGACAGATCTTTTACTGCTTTTCTCTCCTACCTGAACTATCAGCACTACCCTAAGGTAATCTTTGTTGTGCCAAGCATAATTATAAAGAACAAGAATCCTTTTACACTGAATTCTAAGATGTTGTTATGATTAAACCCATATGAGATTTGTCTAAATTTTAGTTTTAACAAGCAGTGCTTTCTACTGGCGTATTTCCTTTCACAGATTGTATAAACTGCAATTAAGATTTTAATGGACGTTCTAATATATTATTAAGAATTCTTCAACAAAATATCTAAATAACAGCTACCAGTCTAGGTAAAATAATTCAGCCCTGCAGGGAAGAAATACAAATGGTGCTGGATCATTCTGACAAACAATTATGGTTTTACTATAATTGAAGCTGACATGCAGTTCAGTAATAGTTTCCTGTATTTCAGTTTTAAAATACTTCACCTAAATAAAGCTATGTCAAATATGCTTAAACTATTTATACTGTTTTAGTCACATTAAGTCTGCCAAAGTTTTGCTTTCCTAAACACTATTACTGCACAGCAGACAAAACTAACAACGCTGTTTTCTTTACTCAGTTACAGCATACAGCCAAATTTTATCTTTCTACTTTTGTCTTCATTATGTAGCAGTGCAAAATCAGTGACTACTGTATAAAACAAGCATATTTTGTTTCTTGAATCTGTCCATTTCTGTGATTCAATAGCAGTGGATAATAAAGTAAGCGACATAATACAAACAAGATATCCACTCTATCAGATCTAAATTAATTACAAAGTAAAATCAAAAATACCAGATGCATACCTCAAGTAACAGCATTTGGGTTACCATTTATTACATCCCTGCACTCTGAAATAGCTACAGGAATATTAGCTTTGTCAGTGGTCAGTAAACAATCTCTCACCAATATTTTATCACCCCAGTGGTTTTCAAAACTGGTATTTGCTGCTGAGTACTCAAATACGTTACTGTACCTTTTCACCAAGGCTTCCAGATGGCCCAGTTTCTCCAGGTAAGCCAGCTGATCCCTGTACAAAAACCAAGAAGACTTAGCGTGATGTCTATACTGTTCATGGTTGACAGCTCCCCAGCAACTGGGCAGCACAGCACAACACATTTCTTCATCCCAGAGAACCACTGGTCTATTTTTGCGGGGAAGGGAGGACTGCACAAGCTAACCTGTCTTACAGTCCACCCAGAAGAACCACTGCATCTAAACACACTAACTTAAATGGCTACTCCTAGAAAAGAAATTACATTATCATCATACTGTTCTACCACCTAAGTTCTGCCACCAAGCCCAGTCTTGCAGCACTAGAAGCTTTACAAACATACAATTAAAGGTGATAATTGCTCTACTAGTGCTTCGGTTTGACCACAGATTTCAAGGGGAATAAATTAAGTGGAACAAAGTAAAAGCCAGTCAAAACAAAAATTATACTGGATCAGGTGTTGTCAGAATTTTCCCTTTAAGAGCTGCAGTCCCAAATGCCTTTGAAGTAGGGGATCAGAGCCTTTTAGTCCTTCAAAATGAAATAACTCTCTCCTGAGGCTCTCCCACAAATCTCCACTGGATAGAGCAAGTATCACCATATGGGATGAGAAACACAAGAGGAAGTACTTTTAAAAAGCTTATCCCCAGTGCTTGCAATATCCTATTAGGAAACTAAAAGAAAAAAACAAATACAGTTCAACATCCCAGTTGAGAAACATATGAGGCAGTGATCTTAAAATAAAATAAAGCAATAGGTGCCCAGAGTACATTGCATGACTGCTCAAGAAAGATGGCAGAAATGTGTGTGGAAGCACCTAGCAGAGACATAATTCAAAAAAGCGCGAATAAAATGGCAATTCACACACTGGCATTGCTACCTCTGCATGTATAGGGATGTCCTACCTTTAGGAGCACTACACTAACAAGTAAGTTTTTTTTTCTAAAAAGCATAACTTCTGAGCTCACTAGACTGCTCGTATTACTTTCAAGAGCCTAGTAATAATTTCTTCAATCAAAATAATTTCATAGCAGAAAGACATTTCAATCCAAGATCTCTTCCTTTTTTTGGGGGGGAGATAATTAAAGTTTTGTAGCTATTACCTGTATAATTTCAATGCAATTCACCCTCAAGTACTTTAACACAACATGTACAAAGTAACTGATGTTTTATGATTGCTTCTTATTTTCCTGGACTGCTAGCTACTCTGGAAAGCTCACAATTTAAATATATTGCAATGAGCATTGATACAGCTGCCTTCAAGGCTCACAATACTGAGACAAACTACTTTCTGGAAGGCAGTAAAGAGATAAACAGGCATTTCTATGTCTACTGGAGTGGTGTATTATGTGTGAGAACTTGTGTATTTTTTGTCAGAACTAAGATGTCTCGGCTTGGCAGCAAAGATTCATTCTGGCAATACTAGCACTAGGACAATGCCCAGACGTCACTTGCAGGAATGAGGGACGTCCATGACGAACTCTGAGAGTGAAAGCTACCAGTGCTACCAGTCATGGCCAGCAAAAGACCCTGGTACCAGGCAGAAACCTGTGAGACAAAGAATTACCCTGTATTCTTGCTCATCAAGATAAAGTGTGTGGAGGTACGGTTTCAAAAGCCTACAGACTAAACACTTAAGATTCTTTTATTCCAGAAAGAAGAGAAGACATAATCAGAGCCAAGATGTAACTCAGAACTACTTTGAACCATTCTACTACACAGCCTCTGATCAAGTCCCCTTTTCAGTTCAAGGGTATTGTCTTTCTGACTCAGTTTCCCTGGTCTGAAAAAGAAAGAATGACTAGGAAGCAGTGACTGTGAATGTGCTGTTGTATTACCCAGTACATTAGAACTAGCCTACAATACCTTCCAGATGAGGACAAAAGCTGGCTATTAGATAATTTCCTAGACACTGGCTGTTCCTCAGAAGAGAGTAGTTGAAAAAAAAAAAATAGAGTAAAAACACTAGAAGAAGAAGAAAGTTGGTTTTCATTGATAGAAAAAATGGGAAAGAAACTCTGAATAAGCAGAAGTGGGTATGTATGTAAAGTGAAACAGTAGCCAAGATGAAAAAAAGAACTGAAGCCAGTGAAATGGTAAAGGCAATAAGGTTTTCAAGAGGAATGAAGGAGAAAGAAGTTAATTACAAGTTAATTAAATGCTCTTCCACCCCTCCATTCAAAACAGAGTAAGTGTCTGATAATGAGACAAAGCTAGGGCAGGTATGTGTAGAGGCACAAGAGAAAAAAGTTAGGAATATAATTTTGTTTCTTAAAACAATAAATAGCATACAGTGAACAGAAAGTGCAATCAGAGCAAAACATCTTGTTCTGCCAATATATTAGCCATAAAGTGATGTTTTCCCTATGGACTTTTTCAAAGGTCACGTGGCTCCTTACATCCCAGATTTGGACTGGCTTACTATAAAGACCAGTCGCTAGTACTGGACTGAGGTTTCAACTCTTCCTCTTTACGTCAGGGGATACACACAGTCCAGAGCAGGTTTGTTGAGCCAGCGTCTTCTAGTATCACTTAGATCCTTTGGGGAGCGGTGGTGGAGTCCAACAATCAAATTGAATGTATTGGGCAACAGAAAAGTAACGCAAAAAACCCCAGAAATGGTAAAAATAAAAAAATCACCTTACTAAAACCATAGCAATAAACTTTCTTTTACAAGAATTTGTGTAGAGCTCTCCATGACAATAACAGCATTTTAGAAACCCTCCTGACAGGAGCATTTTTGTGGGAAATTAATCAGAGACCAGATCTCACAACTAGCACATCCTTGAGAAAGACAAATAATCTTTCCAGGGCAATATGCTCTGTGTTAGAAACTGGACTGTAGCTGAATAACTGAAAACATGTTGTACACTTAATGCAAACCCAAGTATGGAGTAACCCATTGAAAAGCTTGGTAGTGAGAAATAAATATTCAGCTCGTTCCAAACACTCCTGTGAAAGCAGTTACCTGTCAGACTGTATGCTAACACACTCTTCTGTGGCAACTGAAAATTTTCTAACCCAATGCTATTTAGAGTTCTGTATTTCCAAACATTTTTTTTCAACATTTTTAAATAAGGTAAAGTTATTTTAATAAGGTGACATAAGTAAATTTAAAATATTATCTTGTCTCATGAGCATTTTCCTATGAACTTTGGTATTTCTGATTAATTTTATCCTGAATCTGTGCTGAATCACTTCATACAGAAACAGCATGCAGCAATATCATAATCTCTGCCTGCTCATTAAGATTCCCACTTAAACATTTCTTTAGGAGGTCCATCAGCTTCATATTTCAGGAAGGACCTTACTGGCACAGTATGCAAAAAGAACATAAAATGAGCCAACATTTAGGTTTGATTTTAACAGTTCAAAATCTACTTGAGGATCATTGAAAATCCAACAATCTATGTTTGAAAGACAACCAAGGGTGATATACAGGAGGAGGAAGAAAAGTGGATGCTCTAACAATCAGCTTCTACTATTTCATGCCCAGATTATAGATAGAAAATTACTTCTACAATTCATAGCATTATAAAAATGAAATTCTAAGAAGTAACCATTAACCCAAGCTCTGTTTTGCTAGCTGGACATAATGGCAGTAACAAATATTTTTAAAATCAATTTGGACCCTGCTGTCACAGGCATTAATATGGGATCTGTTCAGGTATGCCTCCAACAGATGTGACCCAAATCAGCCCTAAACAAAAACTAAGAAGAAAGCATGAGGCAGGGTTTATATTGGCTGCTATTTGGGCTTCACAGCCTCTGCAGAAGAACAAAAGGTAGCTGACCTGTGAGAAAGGAGGTGTCATGTTAAGTTGCTAGTGTTTGCTCCAGAGCAGGTAAGTCTTAGATTTCTGGGGGAATTTGCATCAGATCAGTGCTTTCATGTGACTTTCTTTGATCTGATCAAAACCAGTGTACTACTGAACCAAAGGCTTTCAACAGAGCCTTTGTATAGAACATTTCCTTACTGCTGTAACAGTACCAGGTATGAACTGAATAGAGTATCTGTTAATGTCCTGCACTTAGAGGTGAGAGTAACCTGAAGTAGTAAAAAGAAAGCCCTGTCTTCAGACCACTGGGAAAGCTCAATACAACTAACCAACAAGAACAGACTTGAAAACAGTGCTATATTCGAACTTGTCATCTGAGGAGCTCCTGCCTAGCAGCTGCAAAGACTGCTGTGTGCCACATAGCAATGGGTTTGTGTGGGCCTTTTTTCTTATTCAGGCTGGTGGTTCCACCCCTAACCTTAGAAACTATTTCCTACCTCATAACCACAGTACTAAGAAATGTTACGAAATGATCGTGAGATCACCCAGGATTATGATGGGAAGCATAGCATTTGAAAAACAGATGTTATCTTCTTTTTGACACTGAGATCTGTCCAGCTGTTTTGTTGGGGTTTTTTCCATCTGCTGAGAAAGTTAGTTAGTAATCAACCAGAGGTGAAAATCTGAGTGAAAATCTCTGTTTTGCTACTGCCAGTGGAGCAGGTGAATGAAAACAGACATGCACCATATTTCTACCTCACAGATGATGCTTCACTTGATTTTTTTAAAGGACTAAGAACTTCCACTACCTGACTATTTACAGCAGCTGTAGGAAAGAAATAAACTGGTTAAATTTTGCTTCAGGTACACTGGTGTAAAGAAGGGTAATTCTGTTTGACAGCGCTATGCTCAGAAGCACTATCAAGTTCTTCAAGAAGATGAGCAGTTTAAGAAAGCTAACCTATGGATATTGTAACCTGTTTCCCTACTATTCTTGAGAAAAAAACCCAGCAGCAATGGCAGTGTATCAGATCCATCAAGGGTAAAACCAAGAAGCACAACACAGACACAGAAGTATCATTATTATCATTCACTGTAAAACCTTCACAGAACTTAAACTTAACCTGCATCCAATTGGTTTCTGAAAGCAGTGGAACTAGTTCCCTCTTCTGAAACCCTTGGCAATACGCCATGCATTCACCAGTCTTCTAAAAAACCCCACGTTTTCCTCAATTGACTTCTCTTTTGGCCTATGGTTTACAGTTCTCATTTGTATGTCCCCAAAGCTCAGACTTCAAATAACTCCTTCTAGTGAGCATCCTGAAAACATCAGTTAAAGCCCCTTTAGTTTTTAATTTAAACAAAAGTTATGGCAGTTCCCATTCTCCATGAATTAAGCATCCCTGGTGTCTAATCTGGCTAATTTTTACCTCTGAAGGACATTTTCCAGGTCTTTGAAGATAATTTTTCCAGGATTTGTGCTCATGAGCTCTATTTATTTCATTTTGTCCTTTTGACACCAGCTGTACATGCTGCAGATGATAGTTCTACACTCGTACTCTGTGATATTATATGTATAAATGCCAGTGATTTCTAATTCATAAGTGTATAGGGCCAAGGTCTGAATTTCTGTAATGGAGCTGGCAAAGAGAAATCGGAATTAACTTGCACTTGGTTATCCAGCATGGTCCAGTCTGGGTAAAAACTAGCTTTACCAAACAATATCACAGTCCTGACAAGTAATTAAAGTTCAGATCAGTTCAATTTTGTGCCATAAAATTTGAACAATAAATCATTTTCTTAAATCATCCCTCACAATTTAATACAGGTCATTTTTATGAGATGTCTGAAGCTGGTTTCAGATATTTGCTATCCACCACTGCATAACATCTGATCTAAGCATACAAAATCCAATTACACACATCAGCAAAGCAAGATTTTCCTCCTCCAAATATAAGGGCAATTTTAAAGTAGCCGAGGTGGTTGTTTCCTTTGGCATGACTCCCAAAGGATTTTGTCTCATCAGCACTGTAAATTTGCTCTGCCTGATGTCCCTTACTATTCACTATCTTAATCCATTGTGCTACAATTGGACCTGATGGTCCTGCAGTTAATGGAGTATCTTGCAGCATAGGACAGCTGCTGAGTCTTACTGCAGCTTTTGGCTCTGCTTAGCCAAGCAGCACTACCCAGACCTGTCCACCTTCTTCTTTAAACAGGGTGCATTCTGTAGACAGAGAAACAGTTTTTGCTGTAGGACTTGATTAAGTAATAGTGTCTGAAGTTTGATCTTAGGAACATTCCTGATCTAGTATTAAGACGGGTGTCATTTCAAGCTTATGAGCATAGTGAGCATTTTATAAAGTCACTACTCAGTTTCCACACTGTGCACACATCCAGAAATACTCTGGCAGAAATGTGCTCTGAGTCAGCAGTTCCATGTGACCTAAGAAATGTTTGACAATACAGCTTCTAGCCAATTGACAAATCTGTATTTCAGTACATATCCCATCTAACTACACTGAATAACCAAGCACTATGGCCCAATCTCCTTCTGCTGAAATTTCCCTTCTTGTGCACAGTTGCCACTTGTATTTTTCTAAGCACATATTGAGCAGTATATGACCTGGAAAAGCTGCTACAGAAAAGCAATAACTATCTGGTATCTCAAGCAGCAGTGACAGATAATAGCAGTTAAAGACAGAAGATGGACAATAGCAAGAAAAGTAAGAATATAAAAAAATGAGTTTTCTTTTGAAGAACTGCAATACAGAGACGGATTCCCCATTGCTAAAAAAAAAAAAAAAAAAGGTATATTTCAGTCATGGGCTTAAAAGTATGCCTCATATTCTATAATTTGAAAAATTCAGTCAATAAAGATCACTAATAAATCACAAACAACAGATAAGCCAGAAGGGAGTGGGGTGCATACAGAAGGAAGAAGCCGTACACAGAATTTTATTAGACACTGGACTTCCTATCAACATTTCAGTAATTTCTTTTGCTCTTTACCTTTACTATTGAACACAGTAATTGCACATTGTTTAGTACTACTTGTGTCTGTGTGTGGCGTGTCCAATTCCAGAGATGTTCTGGAGTCATCATGTATGCCATCAGAGCCAACACTGAATAGCAGGGAATGGATTTATCTGCAAATTAAGAAATACGTATTCCCTCTGCACACCAAAGAAAACAAAAATTACTTGTCACGAACAGAAGCTGGTGAGAATCCAGAAGTAAAAACTGCATCCAAAGTGTACATTTTGCATCAGGACTCACATCTGGAAAACCACTTTCTGCATATGAGAAAAGCAACCCTCTTCCTGCTAGTACTTTTCAATTAGCTTAGGAAAAGCTTAACTGTTACAGATTACAGTGGTGAATAAAGTAAAGGGAAAGAATTTTGAAAGGTCTTCTGTGAGTTCTGATAAGTGTGTTTGAAAGGCTGTCTCTTGTTCTTGATGGTTTACCATTGGCCTTAACCAGAAAATGATAGATATTATCCCCCTAAAGACAATGTAGTGGGTGTCAGTTCTCCGCTGCCAGATAACCCAAAGGTAACATAATAGGATCAAGGGCCTATGAAACTAATTTGATTAAAATATGTACATAGAGCAGAAGACATTTTACAATTCACAAGTAAAAATAAAGAGTATTTATCAATAGCTTAGAAATCGCTTCAACTCTCACCTATCTCATGTCATCCTTTATCACAACACAAATTCTCCAAACTGCAAGTGTGGGAAGTGGTAATTAATGATGGACCATGATTATCTTTCTTTGTAACACTAACAGGGCTGCAACATCCCCTCTTTTGGCACAAAGACTATTTTTGGTATTTTATTCCTGCAGCCTGTCCCTGATTCAGTTAGGTAGGTAGCATGATTATTTTATTAATCATCACTGCAGCATATAATCATTGATTATATATTTGAACAACTGAATTGAATTAGAATGGAGCTCATTTAACAGTAAATGATATATGTTCACATAAAATCCCTGAGTTGTGGAAAATATGTGCACTGAAATCAAGTTCACTGAGGAACTAAAAAAGCCCATGACGAATCCAGAAACTTAAGGTTAAATAACCAGCTTCTGTGATGGCTTATGCACTACTATTAATGAAGTGACTTACAATTTAGCTTAGCTTTGTCTTTTGTTGAGGATTTTGGTGCATGTGACCCTGCACAACAGAGTAAATGCTATCAATTTTCCCCTAACACAATACAGGCTGAAAAACAATCCACATGCAATAACAGCTTCAACAGGAGATTATATTACTTTGTCCCAATACAGAGTAATTTCTGCATTTTTCCAAAAAAACAACATAGTGTTACAATGTCCCATCTGTTCTACTCTGCATCTACATCTTCATTCTCCAATACTCACCCAGGTTTGCCCAAATCATTCAGCAATATAAAGAACCCCAGATTTTCCAAATGGTATCATAAGGGAACTATTGTCTTACAGCTCTGATTACAACCTAACAAAATGGAAGCTTTGCTATGTATAAACTGCTGAACAAAGCTAAGCATCAAGCTGCTGCTAACTATACTCGCTATGTTTAGAGATATGCTGGCTGACCATGCGGTGTTACACAGCACTCCTGGCTCCTATCTAAGCAGACACTTTTAACTGACTGAGGGACCAGGTTCTCAGTACCCTTCCCTGGAGCACAGCCTTCAGAATGCACAGAGGAGCTGGTGTTGACTTACAAGTGGTTCAGACAATTTCAACAACAACCAACCATTTAATATGCTGCCTGGAATATATCTGCTTGGTATTTTTCAACAATGCAAAAAGCTGAACAGTGCTTATGTTAGTACAGCACTGAGCCCAAAACAGCGTGTGGTATCTCTCCTTGGCACACATTGCCTTAAGAAACAAGACCAATTTCATCATCTTCTATGTAACATCTGGGTAACTCAAGCATGGGTCAATAAGCATACACCTGCTCATAATTCTCAAACACAAGTTAAAAAAACCAAAAGGGCAGGGGATGAAATTAAGCAGAGACAACTGCAAAGCAATATGTTTAAGTGATAATTATTAACTACAAAAGTGCCTACAGTGGAAGAACTGGGAAAGATAACTTTTAAAAAGGATTGGAGATGCTGGATAACAAACTGAGTAACAACACACTGCTACAAAAATGGGCATGTGTATGCAATAATATGGCCTGTAAGAAGCAATTTTCCCTTTCTCTCGGCAGTCTGAGTGGTTTGGGCAGTAAGCTGGGGTCATAGATGTTTAGGTGAATTAGAAACAGTCTACAGGAGATCAAGAATCTGACTTATCTAGAAAACATGAAAGGCCAAGTGAATTGGGACAGTCCCAACTGCAGGCACACAATAACAAACATCATTTGTAAAATGCCATTTGCAGAAGGAAGTCTGATTATACAATTAGAAGAACTTTCTAAAAATAAGGATGGAGAAGCCCTGGGCTGCCTACAGGTCATGGAGCCTTTGTTCCTGAAGCTTTTCAGTAACTGGTTATCCAAATATTGGTCAGGAGTGATACAAAGAGAACTGATCCTGCCTAGGCAGTAGAGGATGGAGGTCACCTTGAGCTCTGTGATTTTATGAAAGCGAGACAGAACAAGTCTGCAAAATACATCTCAGGCTAAATGCAGCCTCTCAAACGATTTAACTGGAAAAGGATCACTCACTCACTTACTTGAATGTGCTTTGGAAGATCCCTACGACTACCTATAACATTCATGCAACCTACTAGGAAAAAGGCAGAATTGTCTCTGGAAAATAATGAGGATTTTCTTTAAATAGTACAATTCTGAAAGACAACAAAAGGTACAGCCAAGATCCTACAGCTTCAAAGGAAAGCAAACTTCATCAGAAGGTTACTGCAACAAATTACTCATTCACTCTCAAGTAAACAAAGAATTAAGAATAAAACCAGAAAGGGAACTGAAGCTTACTACTTCACCAGTTTTCCCAAGTTTTCCTTGATCTCCTTGTTCTCCCTGTTAAAGGTAGAAAACAGATAATGCAGCTCATTAAAAATGTAATTTCTTTCATATGTGCATACTGAAGTGCTCTATTTTCCTAAGAGCCTCTCTTATTTCCTAAATTACACCTACCAGTTAAAATTTTAAACCCCAAAATTAAGCAACCAGCGAAAATTTAATTTAATCAGTAGTTAATTTTGATTTTGTAAAAAGATGTCCCAATGTATTTAGGACTTGCCCACAAAAATGAAAACTATGTATTAAGGGCTCACTTAATACCTTGAGTCAGCAAACACTACAATTTAATGATTTTGGTTTTATTTCAATCTTCCTTTCAGCAAATTTCCTTCATTATTTTACAGCTGCATCAAAAGTAAATGTTTTTAAAAAGTAAAAGTAAAAAAGTAAAAAGTAAATGGACAAGGGGTAACGAGTTAAAACTTAAACAGGGGAAGTTTAGATTGGATATAAGGAAGAAATTCTTTACTGTAAGGGTGGTGAGGCACTGGAATGGGTTGCCCAGGGAAGTTGTCTATGCTCCAACCCTGGCAGTGTTCAAGGCCAGGTTGGACAGAGCCTTGGGTGACATGGTTTAGTGTGAGGTGTCTCTGCCCGTGGCAGGGGCTTGGAATCTGATGATCTTGAGGTCCTTTCCAACCCTAATTATTCTATGATTCTATGAAATGCTACCTGTGCACACTATTGGTAACTTTAACTTTACTAAGAAATACCAGGAAAATTGAGATTCTGAATTTTAGAAGCCTTTCCTCCTCCTCCAAAAACCTTGGAGCTGGCACTAAGTATTCAGTTAGTTAATTACCAGTATGATATTTTATACAGAAGCATGCATACTCACATCCTTTCACTTTCAATGCCATGCCATTGTATAAAGCAGTGCATAACTATACACAGTTTATACTCCAAACACATTTTATTTCCTACATAAAAACATCACTTACCTTCAAACCTTCTGGCCCAGGATCACCTACATAACCTTTCTGTCCCGGTTTTCCCTAAAATAATGATTAGAATAAAATAATGTAAATATTTTATTTTTAAAAGATAATTTCATCCCAATTTCTGTATTTATCAAAATACATGCACTCAAAAATTTACAGTTTAACCATATTTAATACCAATGCTTGAAGCAAGTATTTTTACAAATCTGCACCTGAAAACACACTCTTGATTATTACAGCAAGTACTAGCACAGTAATCAGAATGCATGTTAACTCTTAAAGGAGTTGACCCTGAGGAAAAAATAGTCACAATCCAAGAATCAAACACATATCAACTTAACTTTAAAAAGCATATTGAGGAGACAAAGAAAAGGTGAGGTCATATACTCTCCTGACTAATTCCAGCAGAATAAGGACTCACACTAACAGAATTTGATGTCTAGATTTCAGGGACTATTGTCATACCTGCCCTTCTTCAACCAGACAAAATCAGCCTAAATATCCTCTCCTCTTTGTTTATCAGATTGATTAGTTTAAGCATCACCTCTCTCAACTACCATTTTGCTGCTACTATCTTGCGGCTATGATACTCTGATAACAACATATTGTTACCTGGATGAAATACAGCAACACCAATCAGAGCAGGAGGCCATGAAGTGCTGAGATATTTGAAGCATTTTATAATATACATCCCTCCATCTGCTGTCACTCACACATATCCACAAAGGCATACAAACCAGAAAGCTTTTCTCCTGAATTTTCAATCAGATGTTTATAACTTAATTACGTCTCAATTTCAGGAGGTAATTTTCCCTCCAGATATACTTTATTTCCTCTACAACATAAACCTTGGCCTAACCATTTGGTTATCTAAACAGCATAGCCCTGCTTTGACAAACTTTCCCCATCTGCTCTGAGGCAAAGACCCTAACTCAAAAGTAACGGTTCAGTGGAGCGGATCTGGCTCTTGAGCAAGTTGCTAATGAGATCGCTGAAGCCTAACAACTGGAGAAAGAAAATTAATTCAACATTTTAATGTTTCCATATCAAACAGATGCAGATTTCTGCTAAGAGGAAATTATCAGCTGTCATTCCAGCAGACTGAATAATTGCAATCGCAGGATTCTGTAATGAGAGCTTTCCTTTCCATATCAGCTGTCCCGAGACAAGAGCAACTAAATCAACAGATAACAAACAGGTTTCTTCAAAGAAAGTGGGATTTTTCCATTTGGCTCCTTTGTTCTGGCTGCTCTGTGCCTGTCTTTCAGAGCACAATGTCTGCGTTAAGTTTCTGAGCATCTGATAAATTCTCTATATGGCTTAAAATTATACTGTCTTTATAGGTTCCATGACTTCTCACATGACTCCCTTTTTATCTCTCTTGTTCTCTCTCTGCCTGCTTGAGTGATTTCATTTTGCCCTACAAGTTCCAACAAATATCACTGCTTTAGAAACACATTTTTGCTTTTGCGAGCGGATTAAAACATAGCACAGCCAGGAATGCAGGGAGAAAAGACTGTAAAAAGAGACCCATATAAAGCAACTCGCATCTTTCCACAAGGCTTAGCAAAGTGAGTGGCAAAAAAATCCCCAAACCCTCAACAAACAAACAAACCAACCACCAAGTGATGGCTTCTGCAGTTTACTACATGCTGTTTTAACTACTGCGCTGCAAGGAACCTCAAGGTCTTTCTAGAGAGGAAGACTGTGACATAAAAAAAGTTTAAATTAACTGAAAGAAAATTAGTGCCCACTATTAACCATCTTGATAATTTCAGTCCTGAACTGGAGTTACAACTCTTAAAGGTTTCTTGGCTGTAGCACCCCAGCTAGCTGCAAAGGACACGCAACAGAAGCAAGCTGATCAGAAAATGGACCAAATGGCTTTAACTAGTAAAGCTATTTGAAACAACTAGATTTGGCTTTAAACAGAACTGCGATACCACTGTAAATTACACACAGAGGAAAAGCCACTGACAGAAGGTTAAACTAGGGATGGCTGCTTACCTCCTCCCAAACTCCTGAGAAAATGACTCTTCCAGGGCAGGGTAGCCCCAAAGGAAATGTCTGTTTCCTGAAATATTAGCTGAAAGTTCTGCCTTTCCTCTTCAGGAAACAGCAACCTCCTGTGCTTCCTTTTACCTCACAATGCACTGATACAGGTGCATATATTTTAATATAAATATCTGTTACTATCACTCTATTCACAGCCCTTCGCAAGATCCTCGTATGTCGTCAGCCCACAGGAAGACACACACCACCTTCAGAAAACACTGCACTGGGGAAGCAGGGCAGATTTGAACTGAACTTTTCTCCACCTTCAGGAAGAACTGCTCACCCTATGACTATATAGGTACCAGCTTTTGTTTTACACATCTCTCAAAGTACTCAATCCACAACAATTCCTCTTTACATTTTAGTTTAAAACAATCCTTCCCCTTCTAAATGCATTTTCTGATCCTGCAATAGATTTTAAAAAAAACAAATAATAAAGTGCACCAGTGTTTGCACTGGCTGAGGTGAGCTTCACTGACGGGTACAGTGTTAATAGTTGGATAGTCTTTGAGCAAGTGAGTTAACTGGGAGGAAACTGAATAAACACAGTCACTCTTTAACGTGGCATCTACTGTATTTTGACAGAAGTAAGCAGATATTAAAAAGAAAGTAAACCGGCTTTTTTTTTTTTTTTTTATTTAGAAGGCTTAATATAAGGCAATATATGAATGTGACTTACGAATAAATGGCTGAGAATGTTGGGAAAGGGATGAATGAAAAATCAAATTGTGTACTCAGATTCAGCTCAAAATCCTCTCCCTAAATTCAAACAGGCTGAGCTCTATGGAACCCGAGATACAACCTATGTGGGGAATCATCGTCAGTTTTGGCTTCTGTTATTTCAGATACATGGTAATTCTTCTCCAAGCTGGGGCCTGAGAACCAGACTGCAGGTTGATACTCACCTTTTGTTCCAGCAGAGGATGACCTATTTTGCTGTCAGCATTGGTCACGTGGGCCCCAGGGGTTTCTGGTCTCATGTACATTTTTTAAAGCAAGTGTTAGAAACAACGGCAGCAGTGGAGAGGGATGGGAAAAAATGAGGTGGAAAAATTATGGCTGCCTGGTTGGTGCTAACCTAAACCTGAACTGGGGGCTGAGTGCTTTGACCTGAAAACTACACAGTAAAAGAGATGAGGAAACCCAGAAGCACTAGAAACCTGCTTCATTACTGTCCTAGAGAAAACTAGAACTGTTTAATGAGAATAGTCACAGGTTTACAATATATCACCTACAAACATGTGTTAGCTGTTTAGACAAACCCTAAGGAGGTCAGGATAACAGTGGCTGAAGACAGGACTAACCTATTAATAATGCCTACAAATAAGTCCTGTAGGATAGGAAGCAAGACTGTAGCAATAAAGACATAGGCAAAACTCGGATTAGTTGGCTAGACATTAGGAAAAGTGTCTATAAACTGGGCAAAGCACTGAAGCAGATTGCCAAGGAGAATGAAGAACTCCACTCCTGGAGGCTACACAAAACAAGTTAGAGACATCAGTCACCTCAAGGCATAGCTGACAACTGACAGTGCCTTGAGATTATGCATAGCCAGAGACCACTTCCTTGTTCAGGTTCCTCTCAGAGACATCCCCTGCTCCCAGTGCTGTTTAATTAGTACATGGACCACATAGGTTTGATAGCATTTACTTTCAGATACAGCATTTACTTTCCTGAACTCCTTTCATGAAAAATGGAAAGCCTCTGTAAATCAAATGTATGTGAAACTGCAATCAAGCAAGCATAATTTAAAACTAACAGATGTGTTCAGCAGCTTACTGGCTCAGTCCTGCTAAACTGTAATGGATTCAATGACTTCATGACTTGGATTCTCTCTCTTCAATGTAATGACACAGTCTATGTTTACAAGTGGGAGTGAAGAAGCAAGGACAAGCAGAGGTGGTAGCACAGATCAGAGCAGCAGTGCTGGCCTGGAGCTGTAAAACAGCTGGAGCCAACTATAGAAGCTATAGAATCCAGGAGAGACCTGGGACAAGTTGGGGGGAAACAGGCAAGGCTCCTCACCAAGCAAAATTCCCACTTTCCCCTACATCTCATTTCAGGAGGAGATGTTAGCCAGCAAGCTGACATCAGAATGCATGGAGACAACAACCCTAGGACCCACCTCGGATCTGCACACTCTTAATAGCTTGTTGTAAGAGAAACCAAGGAGCCATAAGACATGCTAACAATATGCACATTTCCCACTGAGACATATCAAACCCAAAATAATTTAGGTCAAACTGTCACAAGATAGATTGCAAATATTTCAGTTTGCTAGGTTACACAGAGATTTTTCCTCTTGGGTCATTCTGACACCAGCTGATGGTGGCCTGTGCATGCCTGGTGACAGAGAACATGAAGGTAGGTGTCTCACTGCACATGAGTCACCCACTGCAGCATCTTCTTTTCCAATTACCACCACACAACATGGGAGATGCTGTCCAACCATGAAGCCCTGCCCAAGGAAGAGACTCAAAGTAGGATGCAGCCAAAATATGAATTTCCATGAGGCTCCTGGCAGACGATCAGGAAGATTAAACTGAATATTGAATTGAGTCACAAAGTATTTTGAAATTCCGCTCAATTTTTTGCATGTTTTCCTGTAGCTGAAAAAAAAAGGAGTTGGCTTTGTTTTAAAAAAATCTAATCCATGTGGCAAATAAACATTTTAATATTATTTCCTAACAGAAAGCAAATTCCCTGCTTTGGCTAGCTAATGAACAGGGAAAATGACATAGGAATATATCCACTCCAGAACTGGGAAACAACTTTCGCAAGTTCCTGCAAGAAATGGGAAGTCATCCAAAATGAAGACCAAGCCAGTGATCACCATACATAAGCAAATCAAGTAAAGGCAGAAGATCATGATGCTTTTAATAAACTTAGTGACACTCCTATAGTCCCTAGTGCAAGCTAGTATTCATTTTTAACTTTGATTTTTTGCTAAAAATAAATTTCAAATACACTAAAACACTCTTAGACACTACCATGCTTTCATAACTAATAAAATCAGTTGTTAGTTCTAAACTTCCAAAACTTGTCAGTACAAACAGCATTGTGTCATTCCAGTTTCACTGTTTTCAGCAACTGTCTACCAGATCAGCCTGAAAATATGATGCTTTCCTTAAAGCATCAGTCCTTTATAGTTCCCCCTCTGAACTAAGCCTCAAGTTGGTTTTTAACCCAATTTAAATATTCTGACATATTTGCTGGATCGGTCCCTTAGAAGTACATGGTAGTTTCATCTGTCTCAGAGGAGCACCGTAAGCCGTCTGTTATTGACTCTTTAAAAACAATTCATTTTTTAAACCATGGCTGTAATATCCTCTCAAATCCTTTGTATGGAAAGCCATTTCTTCTTCAGCTTTGAGCATATGCTGAGCAAAGACACACATTTATTCAGGAGATGTCATTTTAATACAGTCATTTCTCACAGTAAATTCACCTTAAAAAGCAGTACTTCCACTGAAAAATATTCTTTCCTAACAAGATTAATTATACTTACTCTTGGGCCAATTCCTCCAATAGGTCCAGCTGGTCCTACTTCTCCCTAAAAGAAATCTGGACTTGAATAATCTTGACTCCAAGTCTAGCTTTAAAAAAGAAAATCTGCAGATAACTGTTTGCATTTATTGTGCTACCTTCCATTTGCTTCATATGTGTTTGTATGAGTCCAAATCTGACAAAAACACTCTAAGAGAGACTAATCTGACTTCACACAAATTCATGAGCCAGAAAGACATGTCAGGTATATAAGAAAAGAAATAAGACACTGTGTGCCTACGCTGCACAGTGCACAGATAACAGTTATACATGATGAAGAACTGCAGTGTTAACTATTCAAGGTTCAGACATTACACAGTTATAATAAAGCATGGATTCATATCAACGCCATGCCAGGGTGTCATGCTGCGATCATATGATGGGTCACTAATCCTCTCAATATGGAAGATTTTCTCCAAGTTTTGGAGGAAGTGGTAAGCAACCTTTTCAACTGCAAGCAATAGGAAACCAAGGAATTAAGAAATCATATCTGCAGCTTCCTGGCTTCTAACTAAACAGATCGCTTTGCCACTGTTAGCTTTTACACAGTATCTGTCATGAAAGCCCATAATTAAGCTACTTAGAAGTTGAGCCCCAGAATAACTGATTACTTCTAATGTGAATTATTTTGAGCCTAAGAGACATGAGTTTTTAAATTTATGATAACGGATTGAGAGTACTCAATAAATCTGTAAGATGAAGATCCACCTTCAGCAACAGGGTTTTGTTTACTTATCTATGATACTGTAATTAAAGTGATATACAGTTCCTATTTCCATACCACCACCACCTCCCCCATCTCCCCAGATTAACTAAAACAACCACATCCAACACTGGACACATATTATCTGAGATTCTACTAACATAACTAAAATAAATGACAGAATGGATGCCCTGTAAGGCTGCTAAAATCTCTTTGCAACACATGCCAAAATGCAGAAGAAACTTCAAATTTTGCATGACAACACCATCAACACCTAACCATTGTTGTCTAACCCTTTACTGCTCACAACCTTCTTTTAAACATAATCTCTTGATCAGATAATTTTTCATCTTACCTCAAGTCCTTTGGGGCCTTGTGGCCCTGGAGGCCCTCGGTCACCCAGAAGCCCCTAAACATCCAAACAAACACAGTGAGAACGTATATCAACTAACTAGTTTCCCTCTTCTTACAAACCTGGACAGAAATGCAAAACTCAGGAAGCAGAACTAACTTCTTACCATTGTTCTTAGGATTTCCCTGAGGAAGCTAGCAGAAGATGCAGCAAAATTTCAGTATCTACTGGAAAACTGAGCATCTTTCCAACTTCAACTACATAGATTATTCAGAAGCTTTTTTCTTTTGTTGTTTTGAAAAGGAGGTAAGAAAATATTGAAGCCTACAAAAGAACAAATCTTTTCTGAAGATGTAAAACACACCATCATATTAAGATTGAAGCAGAAACAATATAACTCTTACAGACCTTTCACTTAGGTAGTCTTTAGCATAACATGTGATGACAACATTGCAATGGAAACGAACTACAACGTGAATTTAGACTACTAGCTTGTCTAAAACTACCTGTGATTTTAAGCCTTTACTTTTCAGTAACAATTATAATCAGATTCCCAAGGATAAAGCACCTTTTCCTCTGTCAAATCTCAGTTTTCATAACTGCTCACAGCAACATTTTCAAAACTTTGTTAAAATGACTTTGCAGTTAGCAGTGTGTCAAAAATCTCAGTCATCCCAATTGCAGTGGTAGTAATTGGGAAAAGCACTTGACTTGGTGCAGGAAAAAAAACACCACCTTTATAAACCTATTATAAATGTTCTGGGAGAGCTAGGCTTAACAATATCAGATGAAGCAATAAGAACAAAGAAACTGCCCTCTGGGAGAGATATGATTAGCCTCTGGATAAGGCAAAGGTGGGAAAGTCCCAAGTGTAAGCCTTATTAATTGCTCATTAATGAAGCTGAAGTCTAGACAGAGATGCAGGCATTGATCCAATAACAGTTTACTTAGCATGCCAAATAAAATGGAACAGAATATGGAACAGGCAACTTCAAGGTATCGAGTGTCACCAGAGACACCATCAATCCGCGAAGGACTGGGTGGACTGCTGCTTAACATACCACCACAAAAGTGACAGGAGAGTTTTTAGTAGCACTATGTAAATAATATTCTTGTGTAGTCAGTCATAAAAATTTTTCATTGATAGCACTCATGTTTCATTCTAATAGCAAAGCATGAGGAGATGCAGCTTTCAGTATAATGGAACTGCACAGTGGGAATCGTAGCAATGCTGCTACTGCACAAAACATTCCACTGCACTTAACTGGAAAAACGTCCATGACTGTAAAAAGAATATTAAGAGCAAGTGAAATTTCCATCTCCCTTTTGAGGTGTCAGGCAACAAACAGAAAATGAAGGTAATCATTAGACATGCACCAAAGTGTCTGAAAAAAGCTTGGGGAGTCAGCAAATGGGGGTATCCTGTAATTCACAAATTTAACTTCCCAGTTGACCATCCCTTCCAGGCCTGGTGAAACTCCTAATAGCCACTTCTATTAAATATTTTATCCAAACAAATAAGCAGAGGGAGGAAGTTCTCAACTACTTCCACGGTACAACACACACTACTGGAAAAATTAGTTGCAGTTCAGCATATTTTGACTCTTTTCCTCTCACTTTTTTCTGCTACAGAGCATGAGTACTTGCAAGAATAACATAGGAACCAAACTAAATTATTTCAGAACTTCTTAAAAACATTTCTATTCCACTTTTAAATGTAAGTGTGCCTTTTTTTTTTAATAAGTGGTGGATCAAGATCAAACATCTTCTAAAACACTGTTTCCAAGCTGAGTAACGTGCTGTAGACCACATTATGCAATGAATCCTTTGAACATTATTTCAGAGAGGTCAGATTTGCTGATTACTGCACTAACTTAGGGCAAATTGACAATCCAGAACTTCTACTGGTATTTAGAGATGGCTGATCACAGTCATAGAGCTTGAACTTTTCACCAAGAGGCTGAATTTCTTCCATGCCAGCTGCTAAAAAACAAAGCTTACCCAGCCTTCTTGGCTTTTAAAATGGTATTGCCTTTGAGACAGCACAAACAAGAAACAGGAGGAAAAGAGCAGTACAGTGAGAACAACCTTCTAAAAATAAAAACTGGAGGAAATTTTTTATAACTGCAGTCAACATAAGACAGCTGGGAATTCCGAAAGCCCAAACATTTCCAATGTTCTGCAGCACTTCTCCCTTGGCACAAGGAGCAGCGTAAGAATTTTTCCAGTTTGGTAATTTTCCTTCTCAAATGTAAGCCATCAATTCTCCCTGATTAGAGCAGGATGTCTAAGCTTTTTGTGCCTAAGACCAAATGAATCTTGTTCAGCTGCAATTTCTGTATCAAAGCAGTACAGAGTCTTAAATTTTGTAGGCTACCTTTTAGGTTTTTTTTTTTTTGCTGTAATCTGCAAAAAGGCAATAGATCAGTAATATATGTATTAAACATCAACCCAATTACACAAAAACCATCTAATTTAACACTTGGGATATCACATGCAATATTATCTCAGTGAAGAAATTGTGCAGCAGGGATTAGATCTCAACTACATCATTCAGCTATCAGTTTGGAGGATTAAATATCATCTGTAGTTCAAGAACTGTTGTATTTCTCTTCTCCTGTTTCCTCTAGACCCTAGACACATTCTTGCATCAAAGGTTTCTCAAGTGCCCTGGTAATTCAGAGATGCAGGAGCAACTGCCACTGCAATGGTCAGATAAAACTCATCCATATAAGGCTGCTAATATTACACATGCATACAAACAAGTTAGCAAAACAATAAATCAGAACTGAAGAAAAAGACCATACCTGTCTCTGGAAATGTATTTTAACTTCTCACCAGTTTGCCACATCAGATAATAATTTCTCAGCCTTCCTAATAAATGCATGTATGAGCTATTTTGGGACAAGGCTCTTGACACAGTTGAAGGATATGAGATGCAGAAAAGATTGGCTATGGCTTCAGCAACTGGATTATTTGAAATGTTCTCGAGAATTACTAATTTTGGCATGGAGAGATTGTTACAATCTTCCAGGTACAAATAAGACTATCTTCAAACTATCTACTTCTCTCTGTCCCACGTTTTCTTGAGTAGGCGCCACTGAATTTCACAACTCTGTTGATGGGAACACTTGTAATTTCCATCTCTATTTACAGACAACTTGCATGTTTTGACTTTGGACTAATAATATTGTTGTCCTGCACAGTTCTTTTGCTTCACAAATTTCTGCTATCCGGCTTACTTATAAAGCTCAAAAAGTCCCTTCATTTTGGTAGGATAAATAAACAGCCTCTCAGAATACAGTCATTCAAGTATCCTTTTCTGCATCTTGTCCCACCCAATTAAGTTCTGGAACACAAATGCCCAGAACTGTGTGTAATACCTAGATAAAGTCTTCTTGTGCTTCATGCAGTGGCACCTTCCCTCATTTGTTCTAGAATTTCACCTAATTTCTAACTGCTTTATTGTGCTTTTATTTCAGAGAGATCTGGAACTGTCTTTCCTTCTTGCCAGGTACAAAGTGCTAAGTTTACACAAGGATTTATTACTTTCGTCCCTGCATGTATCAGTCTGAGGTTAACAGAAGTGGGGTGAATTAATACAAAGTGCAGTTTTTAAGATCATCTGAAGACGTTCAACTCTGCTCCATACACAAACTTCATTCCATCATACTTGTAAACGCTGCTGAGTGAAGAATTTAATTGGTGCTTGTCTTTCAACAAGTAGCCCATCTTTAGATATCATGAAGTCGTCTTCCTCTGGGTTAACTTCTGACCCATCTGCACTTTTTGTACTAATCTCTACCTTTCCCATTCTAAACAAAAAATCCCATCATGTGCTTTTATCCAAAGCTGCATTGAAAACTCTAGATATGTGAATTATTGACCAAGATTGGTCTAAAATATTAGTCTTCTAAAGAGAAGAGGCTAAATTAATCTGGCACAGTCATTTTTTGGTAGATAGCTTTATCCATTATTATTTAATCTGGCATGTGAATTTTACCCATTTTTCCATATCTTTAGTTACTATTTCTTTCAAAATCTGTCTTAAAAAAATCTGTATGACTCAAGTGAGACTACAGAGATCTGCATTTGGCATGCATTTTACTTAAACATAGGTTTGACTTTCTAGCTGCATAGCATTTTCACCAAATGATCCTACACTTAACTTGCCATTACATGCTTTCATCTAACAAAGGATAATTTTACCCTCATAACAGTGTTAAACATCAGATTAATTTCCTCATATAAACACCTGAGGCAAAGTATTTGCATTTTGACAGCAAGGTCAGCTTCTCAAAAAGCCAGTGTTCATCTCTCAGAGCTTTTTGTCAGAAATTTATACTGTTTACTGTTGATATAAACAAGTTTTCAAATAATCTTACCTTAAGACCTTCAGGGCCATTTAATCCAGGTACACCAATATCTCCTGGAAAGCCCTAAAGAAATCATACGTACAAATGATTTCCAGAGTAGGAATGTTTCCAGTATACTTGTTTTGATTCTGTTAATTCATTTCACAAACCTGAATTACAAAAAACCAATAAATAAATTTGTTCTACCATCCCCAAAATGTCAAAATCTATTAAGTTTCCTTGAAAGAATTTGGATGAATGACAGATTTATAGAGAGCTTTCATTAAACTCAATTTAGCAGATGTCAGTATGGGTTTCACTTCTCTTAGCATAAGACTTTTTATGCATTAAGTAACATGTGAAATTAAACTATTAGATTGGTCTTGATGTACAAGAAACTCCAACAAAGAGCAGTCAGCACCAGGTCCTGTACTCATGCATTCAGTTTTGTTTAAAAAAAAGCTTGGCGAGCAGCTGAAAGCCTTTAATCCTTGACTGCACTTTAAGGACAAGATCAGTGCACAATTAAGAAAAGGGTAGAAAGCTTTTTGCCTCTAAATCAGCAGGTCCTAATCCAGGTCTGGCTGGCAGTATCTAAAGATGACTAGCATGTAGCATTATTCAGAATAAGCCTTTGTTAAATAGTGTGTGGTATAGGTCCAGCTGCTGAAAAGGTGAAAATGCAAAGAAAATAAATCAACTAAGATTATAATCCCAAACCATCTTGCCAGTAGGCACCAAGAGGGACACCATGAGAATGCCTCTATGTCAGAGGAATCCACCGTTACAACAAGACTGCTTTTTAAGGAATAAGTGTATTTTAAGGAAATAAAAATGATGCAGCTAACCATTATGCAATACAGTAGTGAGTTACATTTCATAAACTTTCAGCGAAGAAATGTAATCTTTTTATTTGTAGGCTGAAGGAAGCATTGGTAAATGACTCTTTAGTTAGCACAGGGCTCAGTCACCTGCCAAGATAGTATCTGATTTTGTTATTTTTATAAACTTTAAAATGTCATTAAATCTTGCCTATCTGAAAATAGAAAGACTGCCACTGAAAAGTTCTTCCTCTGACTAAAATATTACTACATCTGTGCACATCAATCACCTAACACTAGTAAAAAAAAGCTTCCTTCTTCCTTAACAGAAAATATTTGTAAATGAAAAATTATAAGCATCATTCTTTGCATGCATACTTTTCCAGTAATGGAAATGAAAGCATCTTACAAGTTCAGAACAATTTAAAGAACATATTATAAAGAACTTCCAGCATTAAATTCTTCCTGGCACCCTTCCAAAAGTGCTGGCTAATACATGTAATCATTAAAGCTTCTAGAGTAAATTTTTAAGTTCTCTAAGCAGGAAAAAGGTATCAATAAAAAGAAAAAGCGCCTCACTGTGGATAATAGTTAACCACACTCTTCTTCTAGAACAGCTGAGCTTCAAATACAGGTAATAACAATTTATAATGATTATTCATAATTAGCTGACATGAATCACAAAAAACTTTACCAAAAAGGTAAAGAGAAATCCAACTAAAGCAAAAAGTTTAGAAGAAAACATTATCCCACCCTCAACTACCACATCATAATAAAATTTAAGAGGTATTTAGGCTATGACTTTTTACTTGTAGGGCTTTCTTCTGTTTGCTTTCTATAACCTGCTCTTAACAGGATGCAGAGAGACTTACAAGTAGAGATTTAGATGGGGTGCAAATATTTTAGGTGTTTGTATATATTAAATAAAAAAATACATGCTTAAGCAATACTGAAAGAAATAGGATTTCTTTAAAAAAACAGCAGACAAAAACCAAAACAACCCAAACCCCCCCCTCCAAAACCCCAAGATTCAGCACTTGAATGTTAATAAATACTAAAGCAAACCATTGAAGAGCAAAAAAGAACTCATCTGAATTTTCAGAATAACAGAATAACCATAATAGCATTTCACAAAACACCGTGGTGTTTAGCTTCTTTTTGCCATTAAGTACTTACTAGTAGAGCTGTGCAACAGCTCAGCGCGCCTCTAGGTGGCAGAGAGCATATTAGTCACATGCGCCCAAGTCCGATAACTAAAGTCTGATACCTAAAGTACTCTTTTTTATCAGCCTACATTTATATACAGTTCATAAATCTTGACCACACTTATCCACTGAAATACACTTAAAAGTTGGGACAATTCTTTGGAAGTTGCTAAAACCCATCCTTTCTTAATTTTAAATTTGTTTATTTACGGAAATGAGATAGGTACCAAGGGGCGGGTTGTTCTGTACATCCGTAAAGCTCTAACTTTCTAATGTGTGAAGAAGTGCTAAATGCTGACCCAGAGACATTTCCCTTATGGCAATAAACATTCCAGAACACAATCTGTCAAGAAAAATGTCCATTTATATGTCTTATAATTCTCATGCCATCATAAGGAAAGATGTCTACTTTATTTGCAGAATTACTTCTAGAAGTAATTCATTAATAATTCCCCCATCCTTGGCAGTGTTCAAGGCCAGGTTGGATGGGGCTTGGAGCAACCTGGTCTGCTGGAAAGTGTTCCTGCCCACAGAAGGGGGTTGGAACTAGGTGAGCTTTAAGGTCCTTTGCAACCCAAACCATTCTATGATTTTATGAAGTATGAAATACAAGCATTGACAAGCACTATCACAGTTAGAACAACCATGACATTTGGAAACCCTTCCATGCCAGGCAAAGCATTAGGATGGAGAGGGCTATAGGCCTGAGAGCAGTATTAGCAATTGATTCAAAAGTATAAAATCTTCATATTTTTGGTCTTTGCTGTTAAGTTGGATTTAGTCTTTTATTCTGAAGTATTACCACAGAGAAAATGCAGACGATATGGCAATATTAGACACTATTTTCAAGTGTTGAAATGAATAATCACACGAATAATCCATGAGAAAACTGTAATAATCCAGGACACAGCCACTTAGACCAATTCCAGAAAAATGAATGAAGCAGAAAGAAGTTCTTAAGCACTACAGCAATGGTGTTTGCCATTCAGATTTCGAGTAGTGAAGTGGTATACGTATCTACCTCTATCTGAATTTGCCAAGAGTTATTCAGCTTCCTGTGAAGCTACTCCAGATTAAAAATTCATTATTCTTCCATAAGTGAAAGGCCAGGAGATCGATGTATACTTTCCAGCTGCAAAGTAATTTTCAGCAGTCGCTATGTGGACTCAAGCATCACTCAACATTATGACTTCTATTAAGGGAATGCAAAGTGTAGATTCTTATCTTCCCAACAGCCAGAAGCCTGGCAGCTGGTAGTTACAAATAATTTTCAAACTCGCACTGCAGATGTGGCCTTTTGCCAGCAAAGCACTTTAGAGTTTACTCTGTCTAATAAAACTAGAGGTGGTGCCACAAAAAAGGGAAATACTAGCTATCTCAATCCAAATGCACTTTAACCTTGCTGTAAAAGCGTTGCTTTTTGTACTGAATACATTTAAATCTAAAATTAACATATTTATTGCTTGCATTTACCTATATAATCTTTAACAAAAAAATGCAGAGATGATAAGAATGTTAATATGTCACGGCATGACTTTTTATTAGTGCCTCAGAGATGAGTGATCTGCAAAAGTTGCTGCTTTCCTTTTGCTTTCCTGTGTGGCTGTGTTGTGGTTTAAGCTTAGTCGTAAATTAGACAAAGCATGTAGCCTGCTTGTTTTCCCCCCACAACCTGTC
>WYDI02016475.1:0-11911 GCA_009867235.2 Psittacus erithacus
ATGATTTTTCAAATAGGATGGACAGTGGCTTAGCAACTTCATTTGCCAGCTCCTTCAGGACCCGTGGATGGATTTCATCAGGTCCCACGGACTTGTGCACGTTCAGGTTCTGAAGATGATGGAAGACAACTTCGTCTTGCAAGTAATAGCAGAGTTGACAAGCAGAGGGGCCATGCTTGGCCTTGTGTTCACCAACAGAGAAGGCCTGGTTGCAAATGTGATGCTCCA
Organism: Psittacus erithacus; assembly: GCA_009867235.2. Lineage (NCBI taxonomy): Eukaryota > Metazoa > Chordata > Aves > Psittaciformes > Psittacidae > Psittacus > Psittacus erithacus. Next base: position 229 of record WYDI02016475.1, read on the forward strand.
GGGCAGCCTTGGCTGTAGCGATCACGAGATGGTCGAGTTCAAGATCCTCAGGACAGTGAGACGAGTGTGCAGCAAGCCCTGGACTTCAAGACAGCAGACACTGGCCTCTTCAGGAACCTGCTTAGTAAGGTTCCATGGGATATAACCCTAGAGGGCAGGGGGGCTCAAGACTGCTGGTTGATATTCAAGGGTCACCTGCTACAAGCTCAGGAGTGTTGCATCCGACTAGAAGGCAGTGCAGCAGGAGAGCCAGGAGACCTCCTTGGATGGATAAGGAGCTGCTGAGGAAACTTAAGAGGGAGGAAAAAAGCAGCTTATAAAAGGTGGAAGCAAGGACAGGCGGCCTGGGAAGAATACAGGGATGTTGCTCGGGAAGCTAGGGCCCAGGTTAGGAAAGCTAAGGCCCAGTTAGAATTAAACTTGGCTAGGGATGCGAAAGACAACAGGAGGGGATTCCATAGGTACGTAGCAAGCAAAAGACAGATTAAGGATAATGTGGGGCCCCACTGGAAGCTATCAGGAGAACTGGCTACCCTGGGTTTGGAGAAGGCTGAGGTTCTCAATGACTTCTTTGCCTCAGTCTTCACTGGCAAATGCTTTGACCACACCACGCAAGTCTTGGAAGGCAGACACAGGGACTGCGAGAATGAAGACCTTGGGTCCTCTGTAGGAGAGTCCCATGTTCTAAATACCCAAACACCTGACTACGGCACCATTTATTAACCTGCCAATTCCATCTAGCCTTTTTAAGGTTCTCCTTTTTAGCCTGGAGAATTGAAAAAACCATCTGAGTCCCAGAGCCCCAATCACCTTTCCCAGGGCTCTGTAGTCCTTCTTAATGTTCTCCAGGATACTGCTATGTCACTAGCACCCACATGTATCATTAGAAGGGGTAATAATCCGTGGACTTACTAGAGCAGGCAGCCTCTCAGCAACATCCTTGATCCGTGCCCCTGGTAGGCAACACACCTCCCTTGAGATCGGGTCAGGCCAACAGATGGGTGCCTCTGTGCTCTTCAAAGTAGACTCACCCACTGTTATGACCCGCTGTTTTTTCCTGAAGCACCAGTAGTGATCCTCTTCACTGGGGCATCAGCTGGTTGTTCATTTGGTGCAGTGTGGGTGTCCTTGTTAGCCCCTTACATGAGCTGCGAAGTGGTTCTAGGTGGGGAAGTCAGATTTTGGAGGAAGCCCCTTGCGGCTAACGGTCCTCCTCCTCCTTTTTTTTTTTTTTTTGTTTTGTTTCTTGTTTTTGGTTTTTTGGGGTTTTTTGGGGGGTTTTGGTTTTTTTTTTGGTTGGTTGGTTGGCTCTTTGCTGGTTCCCAGCTTCCTGGATTATTGCCCTCCTTCTGTTCTGTAAGCTCTACAATGGACCAGGGGACGCTTGTGGCCCCTACACAGTGTGGGCCCGCAGCAGGCAGCCCAGCTCCCTCTCAGCTTCCCGGCCACCCTTCAGCTACTGACAGCGTCCCGCAGCTCAGCCCCTGCTGCAATAGGACCTCCACCAGGGCGCACCGAGTGCAGCCCTGTCCGTTGCGCACCCTCGCCTCACGAGGCCCATGCAGGCACTTTCCGCACCCCGAGCTCCGCGCTGCAGCCTCCCCTCTCATCGGCTCTGTCTGGCGCCGACGCTGCCACCGCCGGGGCAGCCACAGCAGAGCTCCCAGAGCGGGCCCGGGCCCTGAGGCGAGCGCCCTCCACTCCGCCCCTGCCAGTCCGCGCCGCCGGCGCCGGCGCCAACAGCCGCATCACGCGCTCCTCCCGCGCTCCCTGGGGCGCACTTTCCCCGCTCAGGGCGGGGCCGTCCCTCCCGGCGCCGCCCCCTGCGAGTCCCTGCTCGCCTCAGCGTGGCTGCGGCTCTGGGGCAAGGCCTGGCTGGGCTGGAGGCTCGTTCGGTGGCTCTCGTTGCTCAGAGCGGAGGCTCCTGAGCGCGGGGTTTCCCATCGCTCCGGTACTGAAGGCTCCTTTATGGAGCTGCTCAGCTCGGCAACATGGCCTGGATATACTAAGAAAATATGCTTTTCTTATTCTTTAATGAATCAGTTTGTGAAATATGACTCCATAAGTAGCATGTGTCTCCCCAGGCCCATTTGAAAATAGCGGTATATCACAGAATTTGTCAATACAATGTGAGGAGTCAGGTTCTCCCCTGCCTTGTATCATCCGTTGCACAATAAATACAACCAAACTAATTTTTATTTCATAGCATTTTTTCCTTCTTCAAAATGAGCATCTTAAAGAGGCTCCAGGGAATTTAGTGCTATTCATTGTTTGTCCAGAGAGTTTTCAGTTCCCTGAATTCTTATGTCAGGAGCCAGAAATCAAAAAGGCAAAGGTGTTAAGTACACTCCTGTTTCAAGACGAGACTTTCTCTCCAAAGCTGAGCCAGAACTCATTTGAGCAGTCCATGGGAACGCCTGACCCTCTAGAAATGTCATTGTGTCACCACCCATGTTATCTGTACGTTTTCTTTGTTTGAGATGGGCCATAAAGCCTGAATTATTCCAAACTGCCGCTAAGCATATTTTTGCCAGAAATAACTTTCCATAGTTATTCCTATTTTCAAATTTTGTAAGGTTATGGCTATTACAGTGATGGGGACAATATATCTAGACAGACTTTGTAATATATTCTATGCTATAAAGCTGGAACATACAGGGAAATTTAATTAGAAATCCACTGTTTCTTCATATGCTGTTGTTTCACAGACTTCTTTTATTCAGCTGTGACCTGTTTCCCTCTCTTTCTTGTTTTGTTTTGTTTTTTTCGCTGGCCCAGATGTCCACCAAAACACAGCACAAACAATGACAACAGAGAGAGCAAGCAGAGCTCACTCAAGCATGCAGAGAGGGTTAGAAGCACAAGCAGCGAGCACTGGCAACGATTCTCTGAGCATGTTGCCCTGATTTCCAGCACTGTAATGAAGTAAATCATTAAATAATTCTGGAAATAGCTGAAGCAAGCATAATAGATGGAAGGATGTGCCTTTGGCAATCTATACCTTTGCACTATACCTTTGAAAAAAAATGGAAAACATCCCTTTTCTGAGAGATGCTGAATCCATTGTTCTTACATGGACACTTAACTGCTGTTTTTGTAGAAAGCTACACTAGTCTTGCAAGATGTGATTTGACTGTGATTTTTACCTCATTTTAACGTCAGAATGCTAGTATTTGAAGAAAAAGAAGGGAAGGGAAGATGACAAACTTAAGAAATCTGACGTGGTGCCTGAGCATCCTCAACCTACTGCAAACAGAGCCATCAGAAAGGAAGCAACCGAACATACAATGTCATATTTTTTTAATATCTACACAGTCTTCCAAGGGCAGTAGTCAATTTTGGCAACTTTCTCAAAGATTTTTTTTTTGTGCACTTAAAACTTGTACGTCAACCAATGCCCTTTTGCAGGTTTCCACTCTTGCAGATTTTTAAACCAAAGAGAAAAAAATCTGCGTTTAGTCCTGTATCTTCCTTATGGATTTGGGGTGGGTATTGTTGGTTTTGGTTTGTTGTTTTTTTTTTTTTTGCTTTAAATCATATAAAACTCATGTAAGACAGACGTACAAGGGACCTCAAAAGGTCATTCAATCTCTTTGTTTCTCCTTACAGTTAGGCTTGCTATACCTGTGAGGTTCCTGAAGATCTCCAGCAAAGGAGGTTCAGCTATCACCCGAAGCAATCTTATCGAGAGCTTACCTGCAAAAAATACTCAACAGAGTATTTAGTCCCTTAAAAAGGATACCTTGGGGGTGATAGCCTGGCCTCCTGAAAAAATAATATTTCTGGGCTTATCACAAGAAAGCTTTAAAAATCCAAATAATGAAGAATATATTAAAACAACACAAGTAACTGTAATACAAATGTTTCATAACCTGCCCTGTATCTATGCTCCTATTTTCTTTCCCTCAACACAGAACAAGAAACATGGGAAGTACAAGCCAACTGTCCAAATTACATCCCTAATAAGGATAAAACACAAACATGGGGGTCAAAGTGGGAAAACGACCTTGTTACATAAGGTCTCACAGCCTGGATGTATCTCTTAGGTTTACTGGCTGACACTAGAGCTGACCAAGGTCCGTCAACTCATGCTCAGCTCAATTCACCTGAATGCCATAGAAGGTGTCATCTTTGGTACAACAGCAAGCACTCTGAATTGTACACAGCTGTAGGTGTTTCAGACACCCAGGAGTTAAAACATCACTTGCTGTAGATTGACAAATGTATTTTACTTGAGTGCAATGAGTGTGTCCCAAAGGAATACAAACTGAATGAGAAAAATGTGAAGTGAGCATAGTGCAGTCAGCTGGACCCTGGTTGTGCAGGTAATTAAAATGAGCTCCCAGCATTCCCTGAGAATGTGACTCATTTCATTAGGCTATGGCTGTCATAAACCTGCTCCGCCTAGTTTTTTTCTAAAGACTTGGTATCAAAATCTTTGAAACCTGTGGCAAAAAAGCAATTATGCTCTGAAGTGCTGCAAGACAATGATAAATGAACAATGTAACTGCAGAATTACTAGGTACATTTTAATAGCCAGCAGGAGCATACTCGGCGAATCTTGGAAATGGGATTCTTGACATGCCATGAGCTTGCAAAAAAAAGGAAAGGTCTGCGTGAGTTTTTCCTGGGTTTTAGGGGGTTGTACTCCAGTCTTTTCCATCACCTAATGAGTCTGGCTCCAAGCTCACCGAAATAAATATGGCGGCCAATAACACATGTGGTAATTGCTACCACCTTAATTGGGGCTTAAACATTGCCTGTATGTGATCTCCAGGGTTTTTTTTTGCAAAATGCAAGGGTTTATTTGGAAGGGACAAAGACAAAGGTTAGAATCTTTTGCTGATCTTCAAGTTAAGACACGTGGAGATGATGATATTTGTGTAAAAATACAACAAAAATTTCTATTATTAAAAATTTTTTGTCTATTTAAAAATGCATGTGTGCTGCACAACAGGCTGTATCAGGCCTTATTTAAAGAAGTAGAACAGCCAGTAGCCAGGATAATTACATTGAAGATAAACGTGAAGATGAATATAAATCATTGAGTTGACTCTTCTGACTCAAGCTCCAATACTTTTGATAGGGCAGTGAGCTGAAAACTAGTGGGTTATTTTTTCCATGGAGAACCACAGTCTTGAGCCGTAGCCAGTTATGGTTATTTGAGACTCTCTGGTAGTGTTCATAAGTGATAGGGAGTGAACCACATTTTGATCTTAGCACACACTATCCCAATGACCTGTTTATGCTTGTGAAGTTTTTATTGAATGTGCTACTCTTCATCTCCTGCTCTAAGCTTATTGAACGGAGGGAAACACAGGCTACACCTTATGTTGACATTGCACAGATGATCTCACCAGCTTGGACCTGAGTCCATCAGAGACCTTCCACACGCATGAATAAGGTGGGAACCATGATTGGTGGGAGAGGGCAAGCTCCTTCTCTGACCAACAGATCCAAACCAGTATATTACAGAGGAGTGATAAGCTGTGCTTCTGTTAAGTATGCAAATGTGCATAGGGAGCAGTTTGCATGCCTGTTTGTTCTCTTGATGTGTGGCTTTGCTGAGCACCCTGCTGTGCTTGTGGAGCATATCCCAAAAGCATATCCCAAAAAGCCTTAAATTATCTAGCCTGCCTGCCAAATTAGAAATACTGAGCTTAACACAGGCTGCAAAGCTCACCTGAGAAGCTCCTTACAGTCCCAAGCACCATATGTGAGAGGCAGCTAGCTACTTCAAGTATGACTAGGCTACAGTAGAAACAGAAATAAGTAAACAAGTTAAGGAAGGTTGACAGCTGGCATGTGAGCTCCTAACTCACATACAGAGATATGCTTATTGTACTACAGAAGCCTGTGGCTAAGCTAGGGGTCTATGCAGCAAAACTGCCCTGAAACAGGATGGGCCCAAGCGTGGTCCTTGGAGGCTTCCCTGGCTGCCAGCTGCCCATGAAAGGCAGTCAGTAGCATTTGCAGAAGAGTTTGCTGAGTGTTTTGTGGCCTGAAGTCTGCTGACTTTCAGGAAGTTTAAGGCAGCTGAGCGCCCAAACGATTTTTGAAATGGAAATTAAATTCTAAGGAGCATGCCGTCTGTCCACACCATAAAATGAACGTACCAGATTTATTCTAGATAGCAGGGGCAGCAACAGCAATAAGGATGGGTTAGTTTCAATGTTAACATGTGCTGCTAGAAGGCTGCAGAAGGAGTCAGCTCTTGAAGACAAAAGTTTGCCTTTTGGCAGCTACCTCAAATAAAACCTGAGCTGACCTATCTCCACTAATTTTCTTATGCCAGTTATCTAAACTAGCAAACACATATGTGTGAACAGTATGAATATAATTATACTAGTGAATTAAGTAGTGCAACCCTCTATAAGTTTAAACAGGTGTAGTCTGGGACTGTTGCAACCCAAACCAGCCAGTGTGATACAAACAATTCTGAAGCGTGGTTTGAAGGTCAGCACATGTCAGGGACCATACCTAGCACACTTGCAGTTTGTAGGCAGGCAGCCGTTTTAGGGAGAGTAATACAGTTCCAGTGCAGAGATGCACATGACTCAGTATCCATTGACATTAATGCTCATGATTGTTCCTAAGCATGTTTTATTAACCACTATAAATATAGCCTTTGAACACAGCGTTTTCATTCTGCTCTACAGGCATGCTAGAAACCTCTGGTGTTTCTGAAAGCATTTATTCCTCAGTGTTTGCATAGCTTGCTCACTTCATCTCTCACTGCAACTTTGCTTCACCCTGAAGAGGCAGTTGTGACCAGGTTTCATCTGTGCAAATAACTCCTTATTTAATTGCTGTTATGTACCTCCAGCTGCAAAGATAAGTCAGTAACTCACCTTTTTACAAACACCAAGCAATGCTCTTCCACAGAAGGACTTCTTGTACGATATGAAATTTGGGAGTGCTTCCCAGGGGTTAAAATTCTTTGGCTTGGAATTCCACGCAATGCATCAAAACAAGACTTATACACACATCTCATGCAGGAACTACAGTGTACTCCTGGCAAAGTATCAGTCCAGAGGAGCTGCATATTAGGATTTCAGGTCTTGAAGCAACTCACAATAAAACTAAAGAAATCCAAGGGGATTTTTAGTTTGGGGGCCAGAAGAACTGTTTCTTGGTGTGACCAAGTTTAGATGGAAGTTAGAACTACCGCATATTAGTCATCTTAAAGCTCCTAAAGACTCATGAAAGGCAAATTATACTGCCTGAAAATGTTAAAATCATCTCCTTCTACTTTATATGAAAACATGGGCGTAAAAATGGAAATAATCCCCTCAGGACACAATCCAGGGAGAAACAACAACATGACCCTGAGTTATAAACAGGAAGAGATTTGCAGTGTACTGCAGGGGATTTAGTGATGGGATCCCTGTTAATGTTTATAGGAGACAGAGGGATGAATGCCATTCACTGAAGTGGAAATTTAGCCTTTCATTTCAAATGTTCTGAAAACCAGGTAGCTTGCTACTATCTGTGCATCCAGCCCGAAGCAGGGATGAAAACAGGTAATTGCTTTCTGATATTTGAGTTGTACTGGGGACACAATATAAGCATAAGGCATCTGGAAATAATGCTCCTTTTAAGAAGCCTGGGAGGTAAGTGAGTACAATGCTGTACAGGATCTCTCCCCTTGCAGCTCTCTGGCAAAATTTAACGTGAACGTCATTTAGATTAGAAGAGATTAGCCTCCAACTTCTTTGCCCATGCAAACAAGACATTCTAAGTGCACTAACATACATGCTAGCCATTTTCATCAAGACACAAATGTTCCTCTCTGCAGAGCTTTTAAGCAAATTACAAGCCAAAATGAACATAAAGTGCAAAATGAGCTATTCTATTGTAAAGATCTTGTGTTTTTTATATAATTTCTGAAGCTTTTTATGCTTTGCTATGTTTAGCAACATAAACTGTAAAACATTCTGGTGTATTCTTCGTTCACTGCATTTACTTAACTGAAGTCTGTCTTTTTATAAGGGCTGAAATATCAGAAGGAATGCTGGTCTACTGAAATAAATTACAGATTTTTATAGATTTTTCATGGTTTCGGGAAAAGTTTGTATTTCATTCACTTCCTTCTTGTGCATCCAAAAATGGGAGGATACAAACAGTGGAAAATAAAAATTAAAGCCAGTGGAGAGAATAATAGCAGTGTGTAACAACTGAAGATCTGACCCTATACGTGGTCGTGTGAATGCACAGCTGTAAAGCGTGCAACAAACTCCAACACTTACTGGCTTTTCTCACTTGTGATTTGGGAGTACTACCTACTCCTACTGACAAGTGCAACATTTATATAAATGGTGGGTGAGGGTCCGATAAACTGGAGGGCCGGGCTACCTTGGAGAAATGAGCTGAAAGGAGCCTAATGAAGTTTAACAAAAAAAAAGTGCAAAGTCCTCAGCCTGGGCTTTCATAATACCAATGCAGTAGGACAGGCTTGGGGCTTACTGTCTAGAAAGAAGCTTTTCAGAGGAGGCCGAGTGGCCTTGATGCATGCCAAGCTGAGCATCAGTCAGCAGTGTGCCCAGAGATGAAGACCAGATATGGATCCTGAGCTATCTTAGCAATATCATAATCAGCAGGTCAAGGCATATTATTCTGTTTGCTGATCACCTGTGGGGCCACTTCTGGAACAGCGTATCTAGTTTGGGCTTCCCAGTGCAAGAGAGATGTTGACAAATTTGAGAGTCCAGAGACAGCTAAGTGTGGGGAGCTGGAGCAAACAACATAAAATACGAACTTAAAGGATCTGGACTGTTTAGCCTGAAAAAAACCCAACCCAAGACAAAGCAAGGATAATGTGGCCAGCTGGACCAGGGAAGTCACAATCCCCCTGTACCTGGCACTGGTGAGTCTGCATCTCAAATACTGTGTTAAGTTCTGAACCTCTCACTACAAGAGAGATAATGAGGTGCTGGAGCGGGTCCAAAGAGGGGCAGCAAAGCTGGTGAAGGGTCGGAGCGCAAGTTCTATGAGGAGCATATGGGGAAACTGGGGTTGTCTAATCTGGAGAAAAGAAGGCTCAGAGGGGACCTTATTGCTCTCTACAACTGCCTGAAAGGAGGTTGTAGTGAGGTGGGGGTTGATCTCTTCTCCAAAGTAACAAGTGATGGGACAAGAGGAAACAGCCTCAAGCTGTGCCAGGGAAGGTTAGACTCGGTATTAGGAAAAATTTCTTCACTGAGAGGATTGTCAGGCATTGGAACAGGCTGCCCTAGGAAGTGGTGGAAAAACTGTCCTTGGAAGTACTCAAAAAATGTATAGATGAGGCCCTCAGTGACATGGTTTAGTGGTGGACTTGGCAGTCCTGGGGTAAAGGTTGAACTTGATCTTAAAGGTCTTTTCCAACCTTGCTGATTCTATGATTAAACTACCATCATCTAATATTTAAAGGGGGAAGGTTGCATAGGAGGTGGGGGCAGACTCTTCTCTGATACACTGCAAAGAACAACAGGCGATATTTTGCCAAAAAAAAATTTTGATTGAGCATAAGAAAAAAACAGTGTTCATGGTGTTTTTCTTATACAGTCAAATACTTTGTATTTTGATTTTTCAATAAAATACTGAAATATCCTGCCGAGATTTTGTGTAATCATCATCCTTGCAGATTTTCAAAACTAGACTGGAGAATGCTCTGAGCACCTTGATCTAGCTTTGAAGCCAGCACTGCTTTGAGCAGGATGTGTATTAGAGACCTCCAGAGCTCTCTTCTAACACAATTACTCTCTGATTTTATGTGAGGTTTAAAATATTGCTCAATTCCGTAAACAATTCTGCAGAAGAGACATTACTATGAACTTTATAGAGGTCTAGCCCGAGCCAGGATGGCAAAGGGGCCACTGTGTTTATGTATAGACAGTATTCAGCCAGAAAGAGGCTCAAACTCACATGCAGGCATCCTTCCTTTTTAATCACTTTGCGACTGTACTTCACAAACACATTACTATTGCAAAGCAGTATGTGTAACACCAAACTATCCGATTTTGAAAGTAGTGAGGAAAACCTCAAAGAATTCCCCTCAGAAGCTCTTTCAAATATCATTTAGAAGCTTTCCTACAGTGAAATTTCAGCATATAGGAAATCTTTTGCTATAGTTTCTGTTCCTTGTTTGATTGACCTTTTCCAGGTGGGGAATATGAAATGCAAGGTGGTGTAAGTCTCCTTCCCTCTGTACCCCTCTGTAACTTGTCCTAAGCCAGGAATGGGAAGTCCCACGCTGATGTGGCCCACCTGCATAACCTTGTCTCATGCTTCTGATGTAATTACTCAGTTTAAGAAAGAGCCGTAAAAAAGTCTGTAGAACAGAGACAAGGAAGACAAAATTGCAGACAGGTAAAAATTCTGAGGCAGGATCATTAGTAGGTCAAGTATTCAGAAGGAAAGCATTGTTGCGGAAGGGTATAAAATCCTAAAAAATAGAAGACAAAGGTGATGCTGAAGGGTAGCGACTCAGCAACAGCATCTATGCCATGAAGCAAAGCAGTTCAACTTTCTCTTCCTGACTAATGCCTGCCTGGCCTGCAAACACTCTTTGAGTGTCTTACTGGGTTGGGGAGAATAACAAACCTTGTGGCTTGTTAAATACAGCTATGTTTTGTGTGTGTTGTCTGAGACATAACTATCTTATCCTTAAAAGCTGTGTATAGTATACGCTTGCTCGCAGGGTCTCTGCACAGGGCTAAACACGTTGTAACAAGTGGCCCAAAAAGACTCTATCACAAGAGTACAATTTTGAGCTTTGTAGCAGTATTTGGGTTTGCATTTTGGGGTTGGAAAGAAAAACCTTTTAATCTGTCATCTAATTAGTCAACTTGAATTGATGCAAAAGCATGCACGTTGTGTGGACAAAGCCCTTAGGGGTATTCATGCTATTGTCACTGACAGCTTTCTATGTGGTTACTCTGCCTGGGTATTTTTTAATTAATGTCATTCCCAAATAGGCAGTTGAAGGCTAGAATTTCTCAAGGGTTTTTAGGGCAAAAGCACTCTTCTTTTTACAAACTTTGAGCACTGAGCCATGAAACCAAAGTAGCAACATGGTTTTAGGCAATTTATACATAGCTGATTGCACTTTTAAAATTATTACTCTTAAGCAAAATTGCTTGCATTCAGTTTATAGTAGTGGAACTCCTAGAGCTTGAAAATATTTGCAAGAAAGAAATAGTAGCAATGTTGTTTCAATTACCAGAGACTGGAAAACCGACCAGCATCTACTGTGTACTACCAGGCTCCACCGCAGTCTGTGTGCCAAAGGCATCACGTCATCCTCCAGAGAAAGCACTCTCCATATCTTTTACCAAGTTGCTCACACTAGAAATCTCTGCCAGATGCTTTTTATTTGTCAAAAAAGCAGTATTGCTAACAGACTCCTGGCTGTTAGCTCTGTCTTACTCAACTTTCCAGAATTTTGGCTTCCATACTCATTAGAGCTGTTGATGTTAAGCAACTAGACAAGGAGTTCTCTTGAGAAATCTGTTTCACAAAACTTGGACAGATTAAGCAAGGATGCTCTGACTTGTTAAAAAATATGCCTGGCAATACTTTCCTTCTTTGGTGTGTTATCAAATCGTCAAAATGATGAAGGTTTCTGTCCTGGGTTCAGCAGTAGCAGTCATTTTTTTCTCCTTCTTAGTAGCTGGTGCAGTGATGTGTTTCTGACTTTCAG